>JARYHS010000556.1:0-16885 GCA_031002005.1 Vandiemenella viatica | reverse complement strand
TGAAAATAATAAATAATTATTTTTTATTCATTTATATAAATTGAAATTTCAGTATTAGAAACGAGGTAAATGAAGTCAACCTTTAAACATTTTTGAAATTACTTTCATCATTTTAAATTATTACAATTTATAATTTATCTTAGCGTTAAAAAAACTTAACTTAGTCACAACCCGAAGGTTGGTTGGATCCTCCCCGAAGGAGGCATACTAAGCCATTTGTGTCAGAGGTAGGACGGCCAGTTCCTTTCCTCGGGGACCTACAGTTACTTGGAATCCGAACACGGAATCTTAGCGTTAATTGAGGCATAATATTTTTGGTTAGCCTGTCTTTGCTAATATAAATAGATTTGATTGTTTCCCCACAGTGAGGAGGCGACATACAGCTGCCATGGGAGAAACACATATTTTCCAAGTCTAAGCCACAAACGGACATTGTCTGGCCTTGTGACTTATTTATTGTCGTAGCGAAAGCCAACGAATCGGAAATCGAAGAAGCCTTTTAAATGGTATTGGAGATTCTGACGGTATCACTGGAATATGTGGCAACAGGAAGATTTCTTGTGTAAACTTTGCAGTCTAAATAGTTGCTTCCAGAACATTTCCGGTGATCCTTTTGATGTCCAACGTGTTCCGTTGCATAATCTAGGTAGATTAAAATTACGAAGAAGATAATCGGTTAACCAATCTGTTCAGTCTGCCAGTAAAGGCCCCTGCCAGGCAGACCTCAAACACAACGCGCCGCACGCCGGATACATATACGACTCCAAACAGGCGCAGAGGCATCAAAAACAAACCAGGAAAATAAATAGGAATCATCTAGAGGCTAAGTGGGACCTTTTCTTACAGAGGTCGCCGTACTACCACACAACGGAATTCCTGCTCCAGGCCGCCTATATAAGCGTAGCCGACAGCTCCACCGGCAGTTCCGGCCTGACCGCGGAACCAGCGTCAACTACAGAAGACCACCGGAAGTTCGCGAGAAGTAGAAGCCGTCACTCTACCCCGGTACCATGTCGTCGCGGCCCGCGTCGAATTCTATCAATGCCGGAAGAAGCCCGATCAGACGTATCGCCAGTGGGCGGCCGAACTCCAAGGCCTTAGCAGAAAATGTAAGTTTCAAACTCGTTGTTCCCACGAATCCTACGCCGACGACATGGTGCGTGATCACATCATACAGGCTGCACCAGATGCCGCACTCCGGCATGACGCCCTCAAGTTAGAGGACCCATCCCTGGAGCAGGTCATCGAACTTGCCTACAAATTCGAAATATCTACGGCCGCAGATCGCCGCCTGGAGTCCTGGGCGGATGTGGCCGCAATCCGAACCGACGTAGAGGACACACAGGACGTCGCCGCCATCCAGAGCTCCCAGTCGCGCTCCTCCCGACACCACAACCGGGGACCGCTTCCTCAGAAGGACATCGAACCGGCCCGTTCCGGCAGGGGCACCAAGTCTCGGCAGCAGCAGCGGATCCCGCAGCGCCGACGCCGCAGCCCGCTCCGCCTACCCTCCTGCCCCGCCTGTTATTCAGCACATGAGAGGGAAAATTGTCCGGATCGTTGGGCTGAATGCTCACGTTGCGGCAAGGAAGGACACCTGGCGTCCGTCTGCCGCACCAACACCACCAATGCCAATCCCGGCTCTCGCCGCCCAGGGTCTTACCAAGACAGGTTGAGCGGCGCACCTATGGATATCAATCAGGTAGACACTTCCACAGCATCCAAACTTTTTATTGACGTTACGGTCAATGGCAAGCCCTGCGCCTACAAGTCGACACAGGAGCAGCAGTCTCATTGCTTAATTATACTACTTATGTGCAAATTGGCTCGCCCCCCCTCTCGCCGGCCCCCAAGCGCCTCCTGACATACAACAAACAGGAAATAGCACTCCTGGGACAATTCACAGCAAACGTCATGTATAAGTCTGTACATCGTTCAGTCCCCTTTTTAGTAGTTAACAGTTCTCTCACAGCAGACTTATTTGGACTGGACGCTTTCCGCTTATTCGGATTTTCAATTGAGGATAACATACACCTCGTATCTCAGCATGTTCCTTTTCCTGAAGTGGACGCCCTTTGCACCGAGTTTCAGGACCTGTTCTCACCAGGCGTCGGCTGTGCAAAGGACTTCGAAGCATCACTCCAACTCCGGCCGGACGTACGGCCTCGATACTTCCGGGCACGCCAGGTACCCGTAGCGCTTCAACAACCACTTCAGGAAGAACTTCAACGTCTCCAAGACGAAGGGATCCTCCAGCCGGTGCGGTTCAGCCCCTGGGCCACGCCGTTGGTCATAGTTCAGAAGCCAGGACGCCGCTTACGTCTCTGTGGTGACTTTAAGACCACCGTCAACCCGCATCTGCTGGTAGACGACTATCCACTTCCGAGACCGGACGACCTCTTCCGTAAACTAGCAGGAGGTACCTACTTTACAAAAATTGACCTGGCAGAAGCATACCTTCAAATCCCTTTGGATATCCAGTCCCGACAATACACAGTCATCAACACTCCCTCTGGCCTCTTCCAACTCAACCGGCTCATGTTCGGCTTGGCCAGTGCTCCAGCGATTTTTCAACGGTATCTCGAACAACTTCTCCAGGATATTCCGGGATGCATCAACTATCTCGACGACATAGTCGTCACGGGACCCTCCGCTGCCGAACACATGACCAACCTCCGCCTACTCTTCCTCCGCCTCCGTGCAGCAGGATTGAAATGCAACCTTTCCAAGTGTCAATTTTTTCAACAATCCATTTCCTACCTGGGTCACATCATCGCTCAGGAAGGCATTTCCCCAGCATTTTCCTATGTGGACGCTATTTCCAACTTACCTCGGCCTCAGGATCTACATCAGTTGAAATCTTTTTTAGGCAAGATTTCATACTACAGAAAATTTATACCCTCAGCAGCACAAGTGGCAGCACCCCTGTACCACCTCTGTCGCAAGAATGTCCCGTTCCGTTGGACCCCAGCTTGCGAGACCGCATTCCACACCCTTAAACAGCAGCTCAAGTCCGCAGCATGCCTCATGCCATACACTCCAAACCTCCCCTTGATACTTGCCACAGATGCATCCGATTACGGTGTGGGGGCAGTTCTGTCTCATAAATTACCAGATGGCACGGAACGCCCCGTAGCTTACATCTCCAAAGCCCTATCGGCTGCTCAGCTTAAATATTCTCAAATCGAGAAAGAGGCGCTAGCTATTGTTTTTGCCTGCTCCAAATTCTATTCCCTTTTATATGGGATTTCTTTTCATCTCATTACCGACCACAAGCCACTCCTATCACTATTTGATCCGTCCACACGTCTGCCTACCAAAACATCCCACCGCATCCAGCGTTGGGCACTATTCCTGTCCCAGTTCAGATATACCATGCATTTCCGTACCACCTCCAGGCATGCCAATGCAGACGCCTTATCCAGACTACCGCAGGGACCAGACCTTGCCTTCGACAAGTCGGAACTTCTGGTGTTCCAGATCGACGATGACATACAAGAAGCACTGAAGACATTTCCAGTCACGGCCTCAAAAGTCGCGGCAGCCACAGGGGAGGACCCCCTCCTCCGTGTCATCCGACACCACATCCAACACGGGTGGCAAACACGTTCCCCTCCACGCCATCATCAAGACCTCAAGTTCTACTACTCCATCCGCCACCAGCTCTCAGTAGTAGAGGGAGTGCTCCTCCGCACAGAACCAAATTCCACCCCGAGGGTCGTCGTTCCGAGATCCCTACAACCGACAATCCTCCAAACTCTCCACCAAGGACACTGGGGAATTGCCCGCACCAAATCCCTTGCCAGACGCCATGTATTCTGGATCGGCCTTACCACGGATGTCACAGATGGTGCGGCGCTGTACCATCTGTGCCCAACAACTGCCCCGCCCCCCTCAAAAGTTCCTTTCCTGGCCGGCACCGTCCGGACCCTGGGAACGCATTCACCTCGACTTCGCTGGCCCATTCCTAGGCCACCAGTGGCTCCTAGTGACGGATGCCTTTTCCCACTTCCCATATGTCGTCCGTTGCTCCACAATCACCACAGAGGTCACCATTTCAGCCCTCACGAAGATCTTTTCCATCGAAGGATTACCATACGCTATCGTCACAGATAACGGACCGCAATTTCGAAGTCGGGAATTCCTATCCTTCTGTACCGCCAACAATATCCAACACCTCCTCACCCCGCCCTTCCACCCCCAATCTAACGGGGAGGCGGAACGGCTAGTCAGAACATTCAAAACCCAAATGACCAAATACACCACAAGTCACAAACTCGAAGAGGCATTGACACTCTTCCTCAGTTCCTATCGAACCACTCCAGTGGGGGCCAAAAGCCCGGCGGAATTGCTGCATGGCCGCCAACCTCGCACTCTCCTCCATCTCCTCTTACCCCCGCCCAAAGTACAGGTACCTTCGGGCCCATTCCGTTTCACCCCGGGCTCCCTAGTCTGGGCCCGCGGGTTTGGCTCCCGGGCCGGTTGGCTTCCGGGGGTCATCCAGCGGCCCCGGGGCCGCCAACTGTTCGACGTCAGCCTGGATGGCCGGATAGTGCGACGCCATCGAAACCAACTACGTCCCCGCTACCCCACGGCACCGTCCTCTTCCACCACGGCACGGCCATCCACTTCTTCCTCTCCTTCCCTGCCACCTCCACCACTCCTGCCGTCTAACCGTTGCTCAGGGACAGTTACAGCGCCACCAACGACGCCACAACCTGTCACCCTTCAGCCGCAGCCTCTCGACCACCTGCGGGGACCATCTTCAGCGCCCCCCGTACAGCCCCCGGCCATCGACGCCGACGAACCGATGCCGTTAGCTCCACAAGTACCTCCACCACAACCTGCACCACGACGCAGGTCGGCACGCATCGCCAGGGGAACAGCTCCGTACTCCCCTGGAGGTAGCCTTCATAGTCTGCTCCAGGGCGCCGCGGCAGACGACCTCGCAGACGTCGCAGACATCGCTTCCCCCCCCCCCCCCGGGAGGGAGGTATGTTCAGTCTGCCAGTAAAGGCCCCTGCCAGGCAGACCTCACACACAACGCGCCTGCACGCCGGGATACATATACGACTCCAAACAGGCGCAGAGGCATCAAAACAAACCAGGAAAACAAATAGAATCATCTAGAAGCTAAGTGGGACTATTTCTTACAGAGGTCGCCGTACTACCACACAACGGAATTCCTGCGCCAGGCCGCCTATATAAGCGTAGCCGGCCTCCACCGCCAGTTCCGGCCTGACCGCGGAACCAGCGTCAACTACAGAAGACCACCGGAAGTTCGCGAGAAGTAGAAGCCGTCACTCTACCCCGGATCAGGACCAGGCTAAATTCTCGACGGTCATCTGATAACTGTACCCATTTGTTTATGTTTACCAGTTTTTGTGTACAGAGTAATAAACCTCAAGGAACCGTTAAGTGTATTCACTTCACAATCTTTAACCGAAAATTGTCTAGTGGCTTTCCTGGTATATCCAAGGAATTTAAAACTCAGTTGGAAAATTTACGTCTTCATTTTCATCTACAATAGTGCCTATTGATTTAAAAGACATCAGCTCACCTGGCAACAATTGTTGTATCTGGAAGTTAATTCGTTGACATCAAAAATTTTTGCTGCCAAAATGGCACCGTTATTGAGCCAATTATGATCTAAGTAATTATTTGATATATCCGGGAACACCTTGAAGAAATTATTGGAAAAGGCTTAAATGGAAAAAGAGGAGTGCGTATTGGTGGCAAGAGAATAGAGTGTATACGATTTACTGATGGTATGGTATTGTTGGCAGAAAGTGAACAAACTGTAAATAGAATACTGAAAGATCTAGACGAAGCTTGCCAAGAGTTTGGAATGAAAACCAATGCAGCAAAAACTAATAGTATGGTGATTGGAAAAGGAAGGAAAATAATAAATATTAAGTTAAGAAGAGCTGATATCAGCAATTAAGAACGTTCAAATATATTGGGAGAATGATCACTGAAGATTTGAGGTGCCATCAATAGATATAATCTCGCATTTCCGTAACGAAGGAAGCATTTAATATGAAAAGGAGGATACTAACTGGAAAAATAGACAAAACACTTAGGAAAAGGCTCGATAAATGTTTTGTATGGAGTGTGGCCCTTTATGGGTCGGAGACATGGACACTGAGACGCGAGGATGAAAAGCGGTTAGAAGCGTTTGAGATTTGAGTAGGATGGAGAAGATAAGCTGGGTGGATAAAATAAGTATTGCTGAAGTGCTGGACAGGATCAGTGAAAGCAAAAAAATAAATAAATAAATCGAAACACAACGCCATCTACTGGATGGTTACCCAACCTGTGACGATAAATTAACACACCGCCATCTGTCAGAAACTTATGGAATTTACAAACCATTGTCCCTTGACAAACGTTTAATTCGCAATAATAAATATTGAGGTCAATAATCGAGATAAAAAACTATCCTAACTTTTAAGTTGGACCAAATTACACACAGTAAGCCAAATTTCATCAAAATCGGTTAAATCTGCCGTTCATCTTTGACAAACATCGTGACGCGAGATTTTTTAAAATATAAAACATGGATAACCTTCTGAACAGGATCTTTCTTCCTGGAATCCATTATTACTGGAAAATATTATTGTTAGAATAGTACTGTAATTTCATTTTTTAAGCTAATATCCAAGTTATTTCTGCTGTTTTTATGATGCCCTTCAGACTATTTAAAGTGCTTGCTGGGTTTCAGTGGTGATTCTTCCCGTGTTTTATTAAGGAGTAAAAAATATTTAAAACATTCTCAATTGAGGCCATCAGGAGATTAATTATATGCGAATGCAGGCTTTCCCGGCGAATAAATGACAACAAATCTTCTAGTAGCTTTATAATTAAATCCTGCAAACCCTAGAAGATTTGTTGTCAGGAGATTAATTATCTTCCAAAATTTTAGTAAACTTTTATTTCTGTTTTGTTATAAATTCCATCCACTTATTAATTGCATGTGGTTATACAAAATTACTTCCAAGCTCTGAAAATATTGCAATCATGTTTGTTTCCTTTATTGCCCGAAGATGGTTCAGATTTAAATACTTTACGCTTTGGCTTTGGTAGACATCTTTCCATATCAGAAACTCTCTGTATGTCTTGCAGTAGTCCCTTTCCATTTTAATTAACACAGAGTATATATTCGACAATATATTCTATGTCAGTCCATTCAATGAAACCAGAATAACTCACAATCTAATTTACATCCACAAAGATGACATTTATAGATACTGCGTGCAAAGACACCTAGGGATTTTTGTTTTCTTTACAACTTTTTTTCATTTTATTATCGTTTTAAAGCCGAAACATCACAATATAATATTACTTTCTAATTTCTACTAAAAAACTGATTATCATAAATTTTATGATGAAATGTTGTTCAAGTCTCGATAGTATTACCACAGGATTTCACTATTCTATGTACAATTACTAATTTTCATGCATTCATTAAAATGCGAATTGTAAGATTCAAATAATTTATCTTCCTTGATACAATAGAAGAAAAGATTTTTATTGAACATCTAGACATCACCAAGGAATTTTTAAGATTTACGTATAAATGATGTTCATATTTAGACTAATTCGGAAAAATAAAGTTTATACTCGGTGAGTTCACACTCAATTATTTTTTCATTTATTTATTTTTATTCGGGCTTTACAGCTAATTCATATCGATGTCCATTAGAGACAGAAAAGGATTGGAACCGGTAATTGTCTTTTGTAGGAACTGTTCAGCATTCTCCTGGAGTGAATTAGCTTGAAAAAACGAACTCTTGATGGCCGGTTGAGGATTTGATTGCTGGCCCCAAACGCCACTGCACTCTTCCACCAGGCTTTGTTTCATAATCAGAATCCTATCAATATTCAAACGGTTACAGAATTCTAAAACATTTGATTACTTGTTAACTATGTATCATACTCAAAATGATTATCCAAAAATGACCAAAATAATATTTCAAACCAGCCGAGAAGCGAATTTACTGCTTTGCCGCCACTGTAAAACTATGGGAAATTCTAATGCCGAAGTCTTGGGTGGCGCATTCATGAGGCTTTCAACCTTCATACAGTTCGTTTACTTTTGATGGTGTTCTAATTTTATAAACGTCTTCAAAAGATTGATAATTGTATGATGTAACAAAACAGAAGTTGGGTGTCAATTTTTAATTGTCCAGTATTATCAGGAGTCTGTTCAATTTTATTTCTCTTCCTAGTCGTTCCCGCCTCGCATTCGGGAGGACGGTGATTCGAATCCCTGTCCGGGCATCCAGATTTGTGTTTCCCAAAATCACTCCAGGCAAATGCCGGGATGCTTCTTTCAAAAGGCCATGGCCGAATTCCTTCCCATTCCTTGTCCCAATCCTTGCCCCCCCCCCCTCCTTTCCCGTCTCTAAACACCTCGCTGTTGAGAGACGTAAAGCAGTTAAAAAAAAATATCTCTTCCTAGTCTGCTTCAACTACGGAAGCAACATTATCGTCAGGCAGGGTCTCTTGGTATTTCTTCCACATGACTCGTTCCTGCTCTTAGATTCATTTCCGAATTGATGAGCATGAGGGACATTTTCCTGGTTTCCGGTATCAGGAGATAGCAGTAGACCACACCGATCGCACTGCACGTGGCGAACGACCAGAATATGGCGTGTAATCCACTAGTGTTGGCAACGACCTGGAATAACTTGATGGTGCGGCACACGAAAGAATGTAGACGATCGCCATGAACGAGTTGGCTAGCCCCTTGACGGATACTGCAAACAGCTCTCCGCACAATGTTCACGTCAAGCATCCGGCACCCAAACTGTACGACATCTGAAAGAAACATATGCTTGGAGCCAATATGCTCTGTAATACGACAGATCTTAGACTTCAGTATTTAAATTAATAGTTAAATCAAGTAATAAATTACAGCATACTTATTCGGTGAAATAAACGTAAGTTAAATTGTATAGTCCTTGGATTAGGAAACTATCAGCTTATTAACCAGATACTTTTTCTGCAGTTTAGTAGTTTAGGTTAAGAATTATAATATTGCGATTTGCACATTTATGTCCTAGTCACTCGATTGAATAAACTATGTCCCAAAATAAACCTGAGGGTAAGTATCCAAATGAGATTCGATGTGGCATAGATGAGCTTAGCTCAGCCAAAGTTAATGTATCAATGCCCCCACAATCACATAAATTAATCGTGTGGCCAATAACCCTCCTTATTCTTTCCCCTTTAATTTTCAGTACTATTTTTGTCAGAAAAATGTTTATACCTACTAATAGTCAGATAGTGCATAGGGCACGGTTGATTCTAAATTACCGAATGGCGCATGTTTCGTGTTCTACATGCGTACAAAAGAGTAGCACAGGATTACCAAATAACGAGGCGTTTCGATTACGGCGGGAGACACTATTGTGAGCAATAGAACTATAACATGGTTTCTGGCAACTGATGTTGCCGGTGATCGTGTATAGCAAGGTATATTCTGGCGAGAAACCGTTTTCTGGCCTAAGTGGCTCAGGGAGAGCCCATCCATGTCACCGCACATAGATTGTTGGAGGCGAGTCAAAGTAAGGATTTCTGTTTGGCTTCAAAACGTGATAACAGGAGTTGAAATTCGCCTACGACATCTATGAGTTTTTGAATGTATTTCATGTATTCATCCAGCTAACGTGGAAGAGGATTTGGTGAGACTTTTGGAGACCGTACTGTAGTATGTATGGAAGTTTCCTGCAGGCTTGACGTGAAGATAGGGGAGGCAAAGAGATATCTCGCGGTGAAAGAACTGATGGTGGCCATATAACACTGACGGCGACAGTTAGTTAGTGCTTTTCAGCGGTTAGGGGACTTGTTCCTCTCTGGCCGACACCTGTAGATCTATGATCATGAAGTCAATAGTAAGGAAGTAATAAGCACGATACATCAGAGAGAGAGAGAGACAGCATTGCCACCCTGTTTGTAATGAAACTTATTACTGTTATCGATCCATCCATCCCTCTGTTTTACTTCCTATGCCAAGGTGAAAAAGAAAGTAATTCCTCATTATGTCGCTGTAAGGTGTCCATGCTTATAAGCACAGCGATCCGCAATTTTGCAGGCGAACTCACGCCATAGCTTGTGAGCCACTTGTTCGGTCGGCCACAGGATTCCGAGATTTGACCGCTCCCTGTCAAAAACGCCTGGTTTTCCCCCAAGAGAAAAGCCTGCAATCCACATAAACATTATTACTTCGTAAACGCATTAATTATTCAAAACTTGTTTTGTTGTTATATAAAGAGGAGTAAACAACATATAGAAAAATATGTAACATGATACAGGTGATGTGTAAAATTGCTTTTCTACTCAACGGTGGCACGAAATCATAATCTCTGGACTGCAAAGCTTCGATTCAATGTGCCAATGATTGTGGATACTTATATTTCCGGAAAATGTGTGTATTTTTCTGGTCTTTACAATTTAATGGTGAATTCATTTAATACAGTATGAGTATTGGATACATTTTGTATCGATAATTTTTACTATCTTAGGCTACTATCTGTTGTAATATTTCTGCGGTAAGTGTGTTTCCACTGCTTGACTTCTCTTACCGAATGGCCATATACAGTCATTTTAATCGAAGTTTTCATTCAGTGTGATTAATTGTAAACTTAACTAATTCAGTTTGAATGAGAGGTCATTAACACAATCCAGCATGAGATCAGGCCTACCAGTAGCTTGTTCAGATGGGGGCGTTTGTCTCTTGCATGTAAAAATACCTGCTAGCGAGGGAAGGAAGAGCTGGTGCATTCTGCACCTGTGGTAACATGTCAACCAGTCATTAATATAAATTAGTGACTATAGTCCGCGGCGTCCTTGGAATTTTGCCACAAATAGCCGGACTTAGATAGGTTAGGAGAGAACATGCCACGTGGCACTTGTCAACATAGCAATTCATAAATCAAATGTGCCGGCCAGGTGCGATGATCGGGAATGCAGTTTTATCAATATATCAAGAAGTCGTTCATATAAACTAGTGACAATAGGCGGCGGAGTCTTTTGAATTTTGGCACCAAATGCTGGTCTAATATGGTTTATGAACACCTGTCAACCACCAATCAATCTGTCAACAGCACCACGGGAACTCTGTACGTGCTAACTTCACGGTGGGTCCCATTGTTATCTGGAACCGAGTATATAACTACGCGGAGTCTCTAATTTGCATATCCTTTGTTTGACTGAGAAACCCTACTACTTGCAATTTTGAAACACAAGTTAAGCCTATCATAACCTCTAAATATAATAATAATTACATTCAATTTTCAAAAAAATAATCCCCTTATATAAAACGCTAAGGTAGAGACTGGATGCGTCGTCTATAGCTGCTTCAGCTATTGGCTAGAGAACGATCACGTGCCAGCTTTCACTCGCCATTCAACAGCCACCATATTACATTCCTTCCATCATCTTGCTTTTCGTTCATTTACAGCTAGACACAGAAATTCATGTAAGGAGGAGATTCAATATTTACGCTATTTTATCTGTATCAATTACAGAAATGGAGAAGGGGATTCAATATTTACGCTATTTTATCTGAATCACTTATAAGGACTAGGTTAAACCATAACCTAAGCTTTTTTTTTTTTTGGCAGATGGTAAGAAACAATGATGTTTATTAAAAACTCGGAGAAACGTAATGCGAAATGTATTAGTAAAATAAATAACAGTTATCCGTTTTCGAAATTATAAAAATGCATTTATTTAAATAAAATCCTAACTAAATACTCTGATAATCTAACCAGAATAAGGTACTCATATCAGGAAAGATATAATTAAAAATGATTTCAATTTATAATTCGCAATTTAACAACGATATTCTTGCAGCCAAATGGCGGCGAGCAGAGATAGAAAATGAATGCGAGGCAATCATACGTTACAAAGTTACAATTGGTGCGTTCGTTTAAATTTACATGTTGCTTTTTGTTTATTTACGACAACTAGATGCAAAAATTCATGCAAGGAGAAGAAAATTCCATGTTTGCGTTATTTTATCTGTACCAGTTATAAGAACGAGGTTAAAACATAACCTAAGAATGTTTTTGTCAGATGATAAAAACAATGAAGTTAATTAAAAATTCGGAGAAAGTTTACACCAAATTTACGAATCGCGAAATGTATCACCGGGATAAATGACCGTTATCCGTTTTTGATATTATACTTTCCTTCATTAAAGTAAAATGTATTTACTTAAATAAATCATAGTCAAATACTCCAATATTCTAACCATAGTATGGCACTCATATCACGAAGATTTCATTAAAAATTGTCAAAATTCGCTTTTTCATGCAAGCTTTTCCGGTTATTCATATAAGGGTAATAAAAGCTATGATTTTCTAATACAATGTTAATGGAAGTTATGGATAAGTTGACCAGAATCACAACTGACACATTTTGTTACAGCATAATTCGCTCTGAAATGAGTTTTACAAACCATTTAAACTGCTTTTATAAGCGCCGTTATTTAATGCGGGGGAAATAAGTTTCTTATTTATTGTGCTGAATTGTGCCTGGACCAGGAATAAAACTGATATTACACTGATTGCAAAAGTTTTTGTGGGATTCCTAATTTGTTTTTAATTTTATTGGTTCTATACTTCCATCGTCATTAATTCAGTAGAAGTTATTACTGTATCGCTATGTGAACTGCAAATGAAATATAGGCCTATAGAACATTACAAAATCAAGGACTTAAGTATTATGTAATAACAATTCCATATATTTAGCATATTGCAAAAAAGTGAACTGCCGGAATATTAGGTTCAAACCGTCATTTTTGACGGGCTCGAAGCTAGTTACTAATAATAAAATAAATAACCCATTATACACCCATCATTTAACGTTACAGTAACATATTTTAAAAACCGACGTAACTCGGTATTGTCACCAGACGATAAAATTTTGACGCGGCTAGAATTCAGAGAATCTTTCCTTCAACACCAAATATTGATTATTATTATTAACTTAATTGCGATGGAGCTAACGCTCCGCTGTAAATTCCCCTAGTAATGTAAGTACCCCATTTTATATTATTTTTCCAAATTTTCTTTTATAGTTACAGTGTTAAATTCCTCCCCATTCTCTTTTTTCGATTTACAAATTCTAATTTTAAATTCCTTAAGCGTTTCTGGTAAATTATTCATAACTTCACGTGGTAATTTGTTCCAATCCCTGACACCATTACCAACAAAAGAAAATCTTCCCACTCGCTTATGCATGAAATCACGCGCCAGCATGTGGTCATGGTCGCCTTTCCCCTTCCATGCACCATTCGTAATTCTTTAACCAATATTCCTCCACGCCCCCTACATCACTATATGATTTGTACATTCACAGCGCTCTCTTCACCTTCCTTCTTTCCTCCAAAGACTCCAAATCCTGCTCCTTTATCATAACATAACAGTTACTGACTGGGTCCTGCGATAATTTTCACAAACAAATCTAGCTGCTCTTCTTTGCACACCCTCCAACTCCTATATTTGATAGCCAAAATGTGGGCTCCAAACTACACCACCATATTCAAACAATGGTCTGACCAAAGTTTTTTAACCCAATTCCTTAACTTTTCTAGTTCCATCCTCTCATTACCCTAGTCAGTAAACGTAGATGTTTGTAACCTTTTCCTACCACCTACCCAATGTGCTCTGGCCAGTTGAGCTTGTTATCAAAAGTAACGCCAAAATATTTACATATCAAGCCTTCAACAAGTAATTTTAACCCCACGCTATAATCATAATTAACCTTTACTTTTATATCTGTTTACCTAATAAGCTGACTCTTCTTAGCATTTATCTTTATTCCATGCTGACCTACCCATTTAGATATTGTATGCACGTCGCCCAGCAGCTGTTTACAGTCTTCACCTGTTTTGATCCTATTGTATACCGTTATATCATCCGCAAAATACCTAGACATAATCCATAAACACCGTCATTCATTAGAATAATGAACAGCAGTGGTCCCAATACACTACCCTGTGTCACTCCCATATTTACTTCCACCTCTTTTGATAATGTATTTCCTACTCTAGCACTTAGCTTTCTGGCTATTAAGAATTCTTCTACCCAGCAAGTAACTTTTTAATCCAGTCCAATTGATTTCAGTTTATTTAAAACCATTTTATGGCTCACTTTATCAAATGCCATAGAATGATCTAGTGCCACACTATTAACTTGGCCTCCCTTGTCCAATTCATCTGAAATATCTTGCATATAACCCACCATCTGAGATTCACATGAATATCCTTGCCTGAAGCAATGTTGTCGATCTGAAAACAAGTTTCATTCTTCACGTCCATTTCTGATTTAGTTGCATATCAATCTCTCTAACATTTTGTCTATCACTGATGTCAAACTCATTGGCTTGTAAGTTTCAACCCCATTTGTAACACCTCCTTTATGAACCGATACTACTATCGCTATTTTCCAATCCTCTGGTAAGCAGCAAGACTCCAAACTAATTTTAAATAAAATTTCAAGGTGTATCCCGCAATTTTTAATAAATCTGTAGCAATGCTATCTACACCAGTGCCTTTACCCCCTTGTTGTTAGCTTTCTGAGATCCTTCATAATTTCCTGAGAATTTATTACAAATTTTGCATAACAAATTTTGTAGTTTCTTCATTTATACTTTTAGGGAGATTCCCTCTGATTCATTCCCTCCTATCACAGGATGATAGTCCCTAGTTGCCTCACTAAATAAGTCACTCAATATCTCTGCAATTTTAAGATTCTCAGGGACTTATCAACAATAGTCGTAATACCTTGCCTTCCCCTCAGTTTCCTAATATAGTTATAGAAATTTTTAAATGAATTGTTCAGTGGTCCTCCAACACCAATAATATTCTTCATAAACCCATCCGTTTCTTCTTTATTTACCCTTATTAATTGCTTGTTTAATTGTTTTAAGTATTTCCTACTGCCTTCCTGTCTCTTAACTCTGTTTTGTTCCTGTCTCACTAGTCTCTTTAACGTTCTCACCTTCTATACTTCTCTTTATTTTCTACTTTAAAATAAACATTTTTCTCTCCCTTTTTTACTTTCTCACTAAACACTTCCCATTTTTCCTCCACTGTACTTGTGGCTTCCTTCCATTTGGTGAACCTTTCCCTGAAATATCTCTTAAGTTCTAAGTCTGTGCCTTTTTATAAATATACCTATTTCCCCCTTCTATTTTGGCCACTGGTTTACCGAATCCTCTAATATCCGCCAGTAACGCACAGTGATCACTTATTCCTTCAGTTACTTTAAACCCTACAATCCGAGCGTGGTGGTGTAACGGATAGCGTTCTGGCCTCGCATTCGGGAGGACGGCGGTTCGAATCCACGTCCGGGCATCCAGATTTGGGTTTTCCATGGTTTCCCAAATCACTCCAGGCAAATGCCGGGATGCTTCCTCAAAAAGGCCATGGCCGAATTCCTTCCCATTCCTTGCCCCCATCCTTTCCCGTCTCTAAAGATCTCGCTGTTGAGAGACGAAAAGCAGATTTAAAAAAAAAAAAAAAAAAAAAAAAACCTACAAGATTTTCATCAAGCTTTATTAGAAAGATATCCAACATTTTTGGTGCCCTGGTAATTTGCTCTACCACTTGTGTAAAACCTCTTTCCCTTACTAAGGTATTTTCCAATCTCTGTTCTCTTTGTGTTAACAATCTTATTTCATACCCAGTTGACACCTGGTAAATTTAAATCCCCTCCGATAATAACAATTCTACGCTCACCCATGAACTGTGAATGTGAATTTAGTTTCTCTTCAAAAATCTCATATCCATCATTCATCCTTCCACTACGGTAATCAGCCAATACCCTAATTTTTTTTTATCCCCCCTAGTACCGTTGATCCGTTATAGTTTTTTTAAGCAATTAAAATCAATTTTGCATATAATTAGGTGAAATTATTGCTTTTTAGGCATAAAGTGTTTTCTCGTGTTTTTGGAAATCTATGTTAAAAAATAACGGTATAATCTCCTTTTGGGATGTAAGGGATTGGAGGAGACTATCAAATCTCAGCCTCTCCTTGATACGGTGCATCCTCTTCGCAAGAGGCTACTGAGTGACTGACACACATGTTTGCTCCTTTGAGTTTGGTAACGTAACCTTAAAGAAGATCATCAGAAATGATCAACAGCAAGGATACTAATGGAAGACAGTGCATTAAATACTCAAATGGTAACGCGAGAAGTGTAAAACATTCAAATCAGGTGGAAGATCGCATCAAACCATAGCAGAGATTGATGATAAATTAATCTTTTTGCCATGTTTCCCCACCTTTATATATAAAGATGAGTGTATGTTTGTTTGTTTGTTAGTTTGTTTGTTCTTCATACAAATCCACAGCTTTCATCCGAACTTGATGAAACTTTGCACACTTATCCTTTGAAACAAGGAGAAAAATACTGTCTACATTTGGTTGAAAAATTATCTGTATAAATAACACATGTTGTCTCATAACTTCGAAATACGGCGATAGACAGACACGTTGGATATGGATGTCTCCGTACCGTGTTTCCGTATAGTGGACTAGCAGCTCAGTGGTTAAGGAGCTTGCTTACGAACGTCGTGGCCTGCGGTTCAAATCTCCGTGGAGGCTAAGATATTTTAAAAAAAAATTCATCGTAAGAGTCAGGCCTGGGCCGTAGGTTATTCGGATTGAATGTTAAACTGTAGATATTAGAATGTTAGGGGTGCAATGGGAAGCAAATCGTAGGTAGTCTTGCAGTGTTGTAGGTGTACACTTTTTTAGGTTATAACGATCCCTCGGGTGTTGTTCGCAGTCAGTGTATGAGTGTGAACCACAGTAATATTATTATAAATACGGAAGTAAGTCTCTGTCTTTTTGTTACGTTTTGACG
>JARYHS010000552.1:0-20437 GCA_031002005.1 Vandiemenella viatica | reverse complement strand
TGCTGTAATACCTTACTGAGTACTGTGCTGACAGTGGTGGTGACGTGTTGCAGTGGGACCTGGTGTGCAGTCGGGAGTGGCTGAAGCCCACGGCTGACGCTGGCGTCATGCTGGGTGTGCTGCTGTAATACCTTACTGAGTACTGTGCTGACAGTGGTGGTGACGTGTTGCAGTGGGACCTGGTGTGCAGTCGGGAGTGGCTGAAGCCCACGGCTGACGCTGGCGTCATGCTGGGTGTGCTGCTGTAATACCTTACTGAGTACTGTGCTGACAGTGGTGGTGACGTGTTGCAGTGGGACCTGGTGTGCAGTCGGGAGTGGCTGAAGCCCACGGCTGACGCTGGCGTCATGCTGGGTGTGCTGCTGTAATACCTTACTGAGTACTGTGCTGACAGTGGTGGTGACGTGTTGCAGTGGGACCTGGTGTGCAGTCGGGAGTGGCTGAAGCCCACGGCTGACGCTGGCGTCATGCTGGGTGTGCTGCTGTAATACCTTACTGAGTACTGTGCTGACAGTGGTGGTGACGTGTTGCAGTGGGACCTGGTGTGCAGTCGGGAGTGGCTGAAGCCCACGGCTGACGCTGGCGTCATGCTGGGTGTGCTGCTGTAATACCTTACTGAGTACTGTGCTGACAGTGGTGGTGACGTGTTGCAGTGGGACCTGGTGTGCAGTCGGGAGTGGCTGAAGCCCACGGCTGACGCTGGCGTCATGCTGGGTGTGCTGCTGTAATACCTTACTGAGTACTGTGCTGACAGTGGTGGTGACGTGTTGCAGTGGGACCTGGTGTGCAGTCGGGAGTGGCTGAAGCCCACGGCTGACGCTGGCGTCATGCTGGGTGTGCTGCTGTAATACCTTACTGAGTACTGTGCTGACAGTGGTGGTGACGTGTTGCAGTGGGACCTGGTGTGCAGTCGGGAGTGGCTGAAGCCCACGGCTGACGCTGGCGTCATGCTGGGTGTGCTGCTGTAATACCTTACTGAGTACTGTGCTGACAGTGGTGGTGACGTGTTGCAGTGGGACCTGGTGTGCAGTCGGGAGTGGCTGAAGCCCACGGCAGACGCTGGCGTCATGCTGGGTGTGCTGCTGTAATACCTTACTGAGTACTGTGCTGACAGTGGTGGTGACGTGTTGCAGTGGGACCTGGTGTGCAGTCTGGAGTGGCTGAAGCCCACGGCTGACGCTGGCGTCATGCTGGGTGTGCTGCTGTAATACCTTACTGAGTACTGTGCTGACAGTGGTGGTGACGTGTTGCAGTGGGACCTGGTGTGCAGTCGGGAGTGGCTGAAGCCCACGGCTGACGCTGGCGTCATGCTGGGTGTGCTGCTGTAATACCTTACTGAGTACTGTGCTGACAGTGGTGGTGACGTGTTGCAGTGGGACCTGGTGTGCAATCGGGAGTGGCTGAAGCCCACGGCTGACGCTGGCGTCATGCTGGGTGTGCTGCTGTAATACCTTACTGAGTACTGTGCTGACAGTGGTGGTGACGTGTTGCAGTGGGACCTGGTGTGCAGTCGGGAGTGGCTGAAGCCCACGGCAGACGCTGGCGTCATGCTGGGGGTGCTGCTGTAATACCTTACTGAGTACTGTGCTGACAGTGGTGGTGACGTGTTGCAGTGGGACCTGGTGTGCAGTCGGGAGTGGCTGAAGCCCACGGCTGACGCTGGCGTCATGCTGGGGGTGCTGCTGTAATACCTTACTGAGTACTGTGCTGACAGTGGTGGTGACGTGTTGCAGTGGGACCTGGTGTGCAGTCGGGAGTGGCTGAAGCCCACGGCTGACGCTGGCGTCATGCTGGGGGTGCTGCTGGGGTCCGTCCTGTTCGGAGCCCTCTCCGACAAGTGAGTATCACAGCTGCTGAAAGCCACTCAGTCACCAGGCAGTGGGCTCTTACGGTTCCTCTTTACTTCTTCTTGTCCGGTTTTTTTTTTTTTTACATGCTATCCCACTACCGTGTTTTTGGTACTGTCAGGGGCCAAAATTGTTTTCAGTTTGCAGACTGGTTCAGCTATGCAAACATCTACTTCGTGCAGTGTCTACCATTAGGACTTGCTAACTGACATGGCAAGTGGCGACATGACAAGGAACTGTTCCATTTTCCTTTAGAAATGGCGGTCACTCTGTCTTTTGGGTGTTCAGAGGATTATGCACCCATCAAACATAACCTCACTCTTGCAAACCCATTAAGCATATTGGTAATAAACGAACTGAAGCGATTTAGGGACAATATATGTAGGGTGTCCTGGAATAAAAGGATAATCCTGCAGCCACAGATAGGTCACATCACATCCTACTATATAATAAAATTTTATTTTAGTGAAAGTCTACATGGTTCAATCCGACACCTTAAAAGCTAAAAAATCTTTACTATAATCTCATTGAAGTTATGATTTATTCGTTTATTTACTTTCTGGAATAATTCGGCCGGTTTCTTTAGATCATTAAGCATACAATTTATTGCTGTTATTCATGTCAACAAGATAATATACAATTAATACTTATCTTCGGTTATTTTCATGATTCGTGCCTTCCAATTACCACACAATGTCTTACAAAGCATACATTAATTCTCTTTCATTACTCTCTAGGGCTGTATACTTTACATTTAACGTTTACACACTACTTGTTAAAATACAACTTCATTGAGAGTTTCTTCTTCGAAACTTCCTCTTTCATATAACTCATTGACAGTTCATGCTTTCATCAAAACCATTTCTCTTTTGTGTCTTCTCTTCATCTGTTTTTTCAAAGATACTCCGCATTGTCTTTATGGACGTCTTTGACCTTTAAACTAAATTATGAAAGTTAAAAATAAATACTCTATGACCTAACTACATTTGAAATATATTTACAACACAAACCATAATATCCGGTAAAGACAATGTGCCTTACAGGCTGAAAGGCGAACCTAACGTATATTTGAAACTAAGGGTTTGTTTGCTCTGTAAAATTTGAGGAATTTCTGCTGATCTCGAAGGGACTTTCAAGAATCAAAAAGTTTCAAAGACGATCTCTCTTAGAAGTAGATTTTCTTTTTAATTTCACTGCGTTTATCACCCTTTATTTACCTGTATATTCTTGCAGCGTTACCTTTTTTTTTGTTTGAACTAAAACGATCGGAAAAAAAGAAACTTTTGATACATATAATGTCACTCTGAAACGACTTTATAAGTAAATAGTTATTTTTTATCACAATTTTTTCTTTTTTAAATACGCATTCTTGTGTATTATTAACAAGTAGTCTTCCTCTTGATTCAGCTTCATTTATTATTATTATTAGTTTTAATTTGTGATGGAGCAAATTTTCCGCTAGCAATTCCCTTCGTCATCTAATTACCCCTTTAGTATTAATGTTCTAAAAAACATTATTTTATATACCTTGAGTGCTAAATTCCTGCCCCATTTACTTTTGAAATTTACGAACTTTAATTTTTCAGCGTTTTTGGTAAATTAATCATCACTTCATTTGATAATTTGTTCCAATCCCTCGCACCTTTACCCAAAAAAGAAAATTTTGTCACTCTCTTATGGAAGAAATCGAGTGCCAGCTTCTACAAATAAATCTTTACAATTCACAAAAATCTTTTGATCATATGGATACTTCCATATAGTTGTGCCAGCAATTAATACGTTTACTGCAAATCTTTATGTGTCACTTTCATTAGAATTTTTCTTTTACAGACTTTTCTGTCACATTAAATTTTTCCAAACAACAGCCAACAATAATAGGTACAAAAGATACTCCTCTCTCATATGATATCGTTCGCTTCACCATCTCGATTTAGTATCAAAGATATTATTTTTCTAATTCTTACATATAATACTAATGAACTTTTTTTAAACTGGTGGGTGAGCGGTAACGCTCTGGCCTCGTATTCTAGAGGAGCAGGCAGGTTCGATCCCCTGTCGGGCTATCGAGATTTATGTTTTCCATGGTTTCTCCAAATCACTTAGGGCTAATACTGGGATAGTTCCTTCAAAATTTCATGGCTAACTACCTTTGCGTTTCTTGCCGCAAGTCCTTTCCCTTCTCTTTTAGCATCGACGTGAAACCATAAAATTTCTTATGAAAATAAGGTTATTAAATTTGTTACCATAAAACCCCAGCCCCATCTGACACTAGGTTAAAGATCTCTCGTGTGTTTGGTCTTTGCAATTCATTGAATTAAATGCTCTAAGGAAATGAAAAAATTACAGCTATCTCGGAAGCAATGAATACCATTGTAACAAACATTTAAAATTTATTAAAATTGGTTTCTTCTTAAGTACGAAGTTTTTTCCCGGAATTTAGAATCATCATTTTCTTGAGTGACTAACCGATTTAACGAGGTGTTTCGCCGATCAAATCTTCTGGTGAAGATGGCGACAGTGCATTTGATCGCCGAAACATCGTGTGTAAACACTTCATTAACTCGGCTGTTCACATTATGCTACGTTAATATTGTATCTTTAAACGAGCAATTCTTATATATATATATATATATATATATATATATATATATATATATATATATTGGATCTCGGGAACGGTGCTAACGATTTGGATGAAATTTCATATTTAGATAATGCTTTTATTTGTAAGATTATCTAAATAGTGTTCCTGCCTGAAAAAAAAAAAAAAACAATTTTACAAAATACGAACAATTTTACAAAATACGAACAATTTTTGCTCTTGGTATCTAGAAAACGGCTGTAACGCCATCTCGTAGATCTCGTAGATGTTTCAGGTACCACGAAGCTAACTAATATTTTTCTCATTGGTTTCAAGGAACTTATATATTTAAACCAGTATTTCTTGTATGCTACCTGATTCGAGGGAATAGTATCGCTGAATGTTTAATTGTAAAACATTTCAAAAGAAGATATTTAAAAAGTGGCTTTGTCAGAAGTGATCCTTATATTTCCATAACTTCTTTGAAAAAAATAAAATGGTTATCATTAAATACTACCAGTTGTATTGTAAAACATTTAAAAATTAGATATTTAAAAAATATATATTGACTTTGACAAATGCGATTTTTTCAAACTTAAAAAAAAAAATCTAACGCCACGCTCCCATTATCTTTGGTTGTAGTAAACAATGCATAGGAATTAGAAATCCTTGTATACTCTACTAGCTGACCCGCGGGAATATTGGCACTGCGTGTTTAATTGTAAAACATCTAAAAAGAAGATATTTTAAATTTGGCTTAGTCAGAAGTGATACTTTATTTGACAAAAATTTCTTTGAAAATAATATTAGCAGTTATAATGTAATAATTTCAAGAAAACCTAAATCATCTCAACCAAGTTACTCGAACTTTGTCCAGTGAAGACTCAATTGAATAAAATCCTGACGATTATTCGCGATATTTATTTAACCGACTGCAGTTCTTAAGTAAGTAGGAGGGAAATATATTGAATGTATAACAAATATGGAGCCATCTGGAAGCTCAAATGTAATTAGTGGGGGCATAATGTGGTTACTGTACTAGCTCTTAAAAAATTCTGAGTACAATCCCGGGTTCAAATTCCGGTGGGAGCAAGAATTTTTAAGATATGTATTTAACTACCATATGAACTACGGTGGGGCGTTCTGTGGTTGGGATTATACGTTAAATTGTAGGTCCCAGAGAAAAGGAACTGACCGTCCTACCTCTGATAGAATTGCTTAATATGCTTCCTTCTATCCAATCTAATACGAGCAACTCTTGAAAATAGATAAAATGGGGGCTGCACAACTTTCGGAACCTCGGCGAAATTAATAGTAACCTGTAGAAATTTGGTTTAATTGCTTCGTCAACATGTCCTCTTCACATTTTGAGCTCTTGCTTTGCGGAAAAGTCGCTAGAAATATTAAAAATGCCGAAATATGAGGCTGAGCAACTGCGAAATGCTATCAGCACCGCAATAAAATTTATCGGTACAGGGATCATATCAACCTATACAGTTTCGTTTCGTCATAAATTTCGTGGTTAGGTTGAAATATAGCCTGGACCAAGAGAAAAATTTTACGCAATTTTGCGTTCTGCGGCGTCAATCGGAAATGGTGTATTTGTTTACAGTGAAAGCAATCTCTGACTGCTCGTTTTATATAAGATGGCGGGCATCACCGTATTACAACTGGGATAAAAATTGTTTATTTGTCAATTAAATGCGACTTTTTCCAACGGAGATAAGCTGAAACGACAAGAAAAAATTACAATAAAAGATTAAATCAACATTTTAAGAGACTATCAGTGATTTTTCAACGCTGACGGCATCCAATGGCTGTACGTCGCTGTCATATTTCGGCATTTTAATTAAATTCCTTAGTTTTTCGCAAAGCAAGAGCACAAAACGTTAAGAGGACATATTGACGAAGCAATTAAACAAAATTTCTACAGGTTACTACCAATTTCGCGTCGGTTCCGAAGATGGTGCAGTCCCCGATAAAATTAATTTCTCGCAAACGTCCCTAAGGATTTTGATGAAATCTTGCATACAGGGTGTTTCAAAAAGAATATACGTAATACAAAGTATTCTTTTGTCCAAACTATCGATCGCTGCGCCCCGGCTCGGTTATTGGAGAAACGAATACATAGTCTAGTTTATTTAATACCCGCTAGATGTCAGTCTTGTGTTATTCTTGGTAACCGTCATATGTTTAAAATGGCTACTCCACAGCAGAAATCATTTTGTGTTATCGAGTTTGCGAAGTGCAATTCCGTGATTACAGTGCAAAGACGTTTCAGGTTGAGGTACCAAATGCATCCTCCGAATGGGTGGAACATTCGTAGATGGTATCGACAGTTTGTAAATACCGGATGAGTATGTAGTGGAAAGAGTCCTGGCCGCCCTCGTGTTTCTGAGGCACATGTTGCACGAATTCAAACTGCTATCCAACGTAGTCCTTCAAAATCAACTCGCCGTGGCATTCGGGAGTTACAACTACCTACAACAACAATTTGGCGTGTTTTGAGACGTCGGTTGGTTATGAAGCCGTACAAGTAACAGTTGTTACAAGCTTTGCGCCCTGATGACAAACGGAAACGTGTGGCATTTTGTAACAAGATTAATGATGCTATTAACAATGATAACACTTTCGAACAATGCATCGTTTTCAGTGATGAAGCGACTTTCCATGTTAGTGGTCAGGTAAACAAACACAATGTTCGAATTTGGGGTCTACAGAACCCACATGCAGTCATTGAACATGTACGAGATTCGCCTAAAGTCAATGTGTTTTGTGCGATATCCCGATCATCTGTTCACGGCCCATTCTTCTTTGATGGAAACACGATTAACGGTCAGCAGTATCTCGCTATGTAACAAAACTGCTTGTTTCCCAGGCTGCACGAAGACAACTTCATTTTTCAACAAGATGGGGCACCCCCTCACTGGAGTCGTCAAGTGCGTGAATATCTGAATAAAACTCTACCGAACCGTTGGATTGGTCGTCAAGGAGCTGACTGCATCAGCTGTGCTCCACGGTCACCGGATTAGACACCCTGTGACTTCTTCCTGTGGGGTTTCATTAAAGACAAAGTTTATGTACCACCACTCCCACAGAACCTTGAGGACTTGAGGAACCTGATCCGTACTGCCGTAACATCAGTGACGAAGGACATGCTTGCCCGAGTATGGGAGGAATTTGATTATCGATGTGATATTGTTGGTGTGGCTGATGGAGGACATATTGAACATCTGTAATTTGAACTTAAGAGGTTCGTAAATATGTGTGTAAAGTTTCATATTCGTATGTCTTACAGTTTAATAAATATATGCATTCGAAATACGTATGTTCTTTTTGAAACACCGTGTATTTTGTCAATATTCTTATAAATACCTATAGTTTTTTTCCGACATCGGTGGAACTTTGCACAAGTATACCTTAAAACAAACACAAAAATACTGTTTACATTTGGTTTTTAGATATTGAATCCCTCTCCCTGTATACATCTCATTTAATTTTTATCAATATTCTTTATACAAAGCTGCAGTGTCTATCCAATTTTCATGGAACATTACACACGAATACTTTAAAACAAGCAGAAAGATACGGCCAACATTTGGTTTAGAAAAACCCAGTTCATCTCCCCCTTTCCACCCCTTAATTTTTGTCAAAGTTCATTATACATACAAACAGTTTTTATCCAATATTTACGCAACTTTACACATGTAAACTTTAAAACAAACAGTAAAATACTGCAAAATCCTAACACCTTGTATTGGTATCATTTCTGCTACATTTAATCACTTCTGTCTTGCTTTGATTTATATTCAGTCCAAAATCTTCCTTCAGTATTTTGTTCATGCCATTCAGTAACTTCTCAATATCCTCAGCCCTCTCTGCTAACAAGACAATGTCATCAGCAAATCGTAACATACTGATTTTTTCTCCCTGAAAACTTATGCCACATGGAAATTTTTCTTTGACTTTCTTCATTGCTTCTTCTACATACAAGTTGAATATTAACGGGGATAGACTACAACCTTGTCTCACACCCTTTTTAACTGATGCATGTCTCTCGTGATTCTCTACTTTTATTATAGCCACTTGATTCTTATATAGTTTGTAGAGTTTTCTTCTATCTCGATACTTTAGACCTGACTTCTTCAAAATTTTGAACATCTTGTCCCACCTAACATTATCAAAAGCTTTTTCCAAATCAACAAATGCCATAAAAGTATCTTTGTTTTTCTTGATCCGCCCTGCAACTATTAATCTTAAAGACAGAATTGCTTCCCTTGTACCGCGATTTTTTCTAAACCCAAACTGATCTTCACCTACTATCTCTTCTACTACCCTTTCCATCCTTCTGTATATTATTCTGGTCAGTAATTTTGAAGCATGTGATGTTAGACTAATGGTGCGGTAATTCTCACATTTGTTGGCTTGTGTTTTCTTTGGAAGTGTGAAGATGATATTTTTATTAAAATCAGTTGGAATTTCTCCTGTTTCAAAACTTTTTGATATCAGCTTGAATAATCTTTCGATTCCTTCGTCTCCTAGTGATTTAAGAAGTTCTGTAGGGATCTCATAAATTCCAACTGCCTTATTTGCTTTCAAGTCATTCAGAGCTTTATCAAATTCTGTCCTCAAAACAGGATCTCCTAAGTCATCAATGTCGACATCACCTTCCTTTCCCATTACACTATTTTTCAAGTCGTCGCCAGTTTCTCAATGTATTCTTTCCATCGGTTAGCTTAAAAGAGGTTTCCCATCGGCGGCTTTAATTTTCATACCTCTTTTTTTTCATTTCTCAAAAATTCTTTTTGATCTTTCTGTAGGCAACATCTACTTTACCTACGACCATTTCCTTTTTTACTTCTTCACACTTTTCTTGTAGCCATTTTTCTTTTGCTATTTTGCATTTCCTTTTTATTTGCTTTCTAAATTGCCTGTATAGCTCTCTTCCTGCTTCATCCTGAGCTTTTCTGTATCTTCTCCTCTGATCCATCAGTTCCAAAATTTCTTCGGTGATCCAAGGTTTTCGGGCAGCTTGTTCCGTAAAGCCTAATGTTTCTTTGCCAGCTTTCATTATTTCGGTCTTCAATGCATTCCATTCGTCCTCGGTTGAGCTCCTTTCACAGTTACTTCTTAGACCTAAGTCTACCATTTCTGCAAATTTTTCTCTTATGCTAGATTGTTTCAATTTATTCACTTCCAGTCTGTTCTGCTTATACTGCTTCCTTATTGGCTTAAATTTCAGCCTGCACTCCATTATTATTAAATTATAGTCAGAGTCTATGTCTGCTCCTGGGTACGCTTTACAGTCTAGTACTTGATTCCTGAATCTCTATTTGACCATGATATAATCCAGCTGATATCAGCCTGTATACCCAGGACGTTTCCAGGTGTATATTCTTCTTGTATGGTTCTTGAACAGTGTGCTTGCCACTACTAGGTTATATCTTTCACAAAATTCTAGCAACCTGCTTCCTCGCTCATTTCTTTCTCCTAGACCAAAACTTCCTACAGTATTTCCCTCTTTTCCTTCTCCCACTATTGCATTCCAATCACCCATGATTATTAGATTTTCCTCCCCCTTCACATATTGGATTAATTCTTCAATTTCAGCGTATATTTTTTCTATTTTTTCGTCATGTTCCTGCGATGTTGGCATATACACTTGTACTAATGTGGTTGGGATGGGCTTAGTTTCTAACCTCATCAAAATAATCCTGTCACTAAACTGTTCATAATAACTCACCCGTTTCCCTAATTTCTTGTTCATTACAAATCCTATACCAGTGACTCCATTGACAGCTTGTGTGCTAATTATCCTGTGTTCCCCAGACCAGAAATCCTGTGCGTCCTTCTATTTAATTTCACTAATCCCAACAACATCTAACTTAATGTGTTTCATCTCTCTTTTAAGTTTTCTAACCTACCTGCCCTATTCAGACTTCTAACATTCCACGCTCCGACCCGTAGAATGTTTCTATCCATTCTGATGTCTCCTCCCTGAGCAGTCCCCACTCGGAGATCCGATTGGGGGACTGTTTTACCTCCGGAATATTTTACCCTTTACCCAGGAAGAAGCCATCATGATATATGTAATTTGAGAGGATTACATGTCCTCGGGATATCCTTTGGGTCTTTAATGCAATGGTTTCTCGTTGCCTTCTGCATCCCCATGCCGTTGATCATTTCTGATTCATCCACCTTTAGGGACCGTTTCCAACCCCATGTACAAGAGGGTGCCCTGAACCGTTCCCCGCTCTCCCGCCCTCCTTTCGGAGGCCGTTGGCAAGCAGTGGGTGATTCCTTATACCGGGAATCTTTCAGTCGCCAGAGCCTCGTCCGTGCAAACAGGGTGCACCACGTGAAGGAGAGGTTGACATTAGGTTGGAAAAGGCTAGTATAGACTCTCCCAAACCCTTACACCCCTTAGATGATATAAAGAGTGGAGATAGTCAGATAATTTCACTAAATTATCTGACTATATACCAATAGCATTTTGAGAGCCGTGTTGCTTTGCAGGTTCGGTCGTCGGAGGGTGTTCGTGTGGTCGCTGGTGCTGCAGGTCAGCGCAGGCTTCATGGTGGCGGGCGCCCCCGAGTACTACTCTTACGTCGTCATGAGGCTCGTCACCGGCATGAGCTCCTCCGGAGTCTTCCTCGTCGCCTACGTGCTCGGTCAGTTGGCACTGCAGGCATCGCTTAGTAGTAGTACTAAAGCTTCTCGCAGGTCAGCGCCGGCTTCATGGTGGCAGGTGCCCCCGAGTACTACTCGTACGTCTTCATGAGGCTCGTCACCGGTATGAGCTCCTCAGGAGTCTTCCTCGTCGCCTACGTGCTCGGTCAGTTGGCACCTCAGGCATCGCTTACTAATAGTACTTAAGTTTCTCTTAGGTTTGTGACATAGCTTCACTGTTTCCCACTTTTAGATGGGCTGGAGAACTGTAACTTATACTGTTGAATAATTGTTGTAAAGATCTATTAATTCCATGTTTTGTGAAGATATTACAAACGGCACAACCATAACAGTCATTCATGTAATTTTCTCAAGTGCTACCAAATAACTTAAGTCGGTGAAAGTATATTTCTTATTTTTGTGCCCACTGAAAGCCCAATAATCCAATGTGTTTGTGCTAGTCTTCTAATTAAGAACTGTGTGAGGTTACAGCAATTGCGTGTAGCAGTGTAGCTGAAATTTACTCTGCTCACTTTGCGATGAATTACATAAAATAGCTTTTAATCGGGGGACGAGTATTGTCACTACTATTGTCACGAGCAGGAGATACATAGCTGCTCTACCCCAGTTTTTTTTCCCACACTGCCAGATAAGCATCTGATTAATTTTTATTACATATTTATGCTGGTTAGGCGAAATTTGTGTGTGGCCGCATCACCTCTCCCTCATTAATTTTTATTGCATTTTATGTTAATTAGAAGACGCAGGAGGGACCCAGAGACATGTCAAATTTATGGAGCAATTATTTTTATTGCCGGCGCAGGTGTGTTCCCTAATTAGCAGAAAAAGGAAATAAAAGTTAATGACCCCTAGCAGAGGTGAAACACCTGCCGCATCCCCTAATTAGCATAAAAATGCAATTAAAGTAAGTGGCCCTATAAATCTATTTGAAAGTGCCAGAAAACCACCCTCCATAACAGACCATGTTAAAAAGTGGGAGAAAGTCAGTATTATGATATTACTATCACGTAACATATCTTATAACCAGCGAAGGCGATGAAGTGGGTGTAGTTGATAGCTTGCAGTATTAAGAATACAACACTACGTTGTGCTTATCTTTATATTTCAACGCAGGACTGAGACTAGTTTCCTGATCCCATTATATGAACTCTGGTATCCTGTTGATAATCAGTGCTACGAACGGCTAAGGCGCTGAATAATCTAGACAAACATGCGACTGGGTTGCAGACTTTCTGAAGGCCAGAACGTAGTGTGCAGATCTCGACGGTGAGCGTTCATCACATAACGAAGGGAGGTCTCAGGTACCCCAGGGAAGCGTGACAGGACCTCTGTTGTTTCTCATATACATTAATGATTTGTGCGACGTAATAAGGGGGAAGAAAAGACTATTTGCCGATGATGCTATTATTTATCGCGAAATCAAAGCCCAGGATAACTGCGCTTTGTTACATGATGATATTATGAAAATAATTGCGTGGTGTAAAAACTGGCAGTTGGAGTTAAACGCTAAAAAGTGCCAAGTCATGTGTGTAAGTAAAAATATAACACCATTTAGCTCTGAATATACAGTTAATGGCACTGTACTTAGAACGGTAGATACCGCTAAATACCTGGGTGTAAAAATTCGTAATAATTTGTCGTGGAATGAGTATATCGAGAACGTAATTAAGGAAAGCAAATCGTATTCTCCGATTTCTAGGTCATAATTTAAAACAGTTCACACTGGAAGTTAAATCGATTGCATACAAGTCACTAGTGCGTCCTCACATAGAATATTGTTGTTCGCAGTTCAGTTCGAGCATCGGTACGGTGAACATCAGTTTTCCTGGTGCGCGAAACTTTCCTTGTGTGCCAAGCTAACTCTATCGCAAACCGTGCGCTCAGCCAACGTTAACTTTCCGTGTGTTTATTGCAATAGTTATTCAAGCACAACACCGATTAAGTAAATCGTTACCAAACCGGCGGCGGAGGCGCCGTATTCCACCATGTACGGTGGGAATTATGGTGAAGGTGGTACGCGGTCAGAAAACCCAACGAACCCAAGCCCCCAGCCAGACGACAACAACGAGCTACCAGCAGCGATAAGAAATGCAATACAAACAGTGACGGAGAATGTAACAGCCGACGAGCTCTCCATGTGTGTAGAGGAAACTAAGACCAACGAAACGCCCCAGCTGGGATCAAGACGACCATCAGCCCGTTGGGAAGACGGAAAAAATTCTACGCGTCTCCAAAGTGCAGTCAACGGTGGCACCCGGAGCAGACGAGAACACAACCACAACACCACAACAGGGCACATCGCAGAACGGCGTAAGTAAAGTGACATCCCCATCCAACCCCGCTAGGCTTGGCAGCAATAACTACGAGTTGTATGACAACGGTCCGTTTGTTATCATAGTAGAAAGCCTTGATAAAAATGTTGGTAGATTGCACCCAATGTCTTTAGGGAAGTTACTCAGGTCGGAAAGTGGAAACTATTATAACAGTATTACTAACATTTTCCCCTCAGGAAAAAATCGTATTAAAATAGAACTATCTACAGCGGCGGCAGCCAATGATCTAGTGAAAAGCAACGTTTTCCCTAAACACAATCTGGAAGCATATATTCCGAGCCACCTAGTTACTAGACAAGGAATAATCAGGAACATAGAGACGTCACTAACAGAAGAGGAAATTTTAGCAGTCATTTGTAGCCCAGTTAAAGTAATTGCAATAAGAAGGTTTTACAAAAACACGGCCGAAAACGGTTTGACTACAAAGAAAGCCTTGCCGGTTTGTGCCATTACATTTAAGTCCCAGAGAAGGCCTGAGAATGTAAAAATCCATGGTGTCCGCTGCCCGGTAGAACCATATGTACAATCGGTTCTTCAGTGTTTTAACTGTTTTCGCTATGGACACAACAGCAAACAATGCCGTAGCCAAACGCGCTGTAAGCTTTGCGGCGGCTCACACGATAGCAATAATTGCTCAAACCCCTCTCAACCCGTCTGTCTGCATTGCGCAGGCCCCCATTCGGCCATTGATAAAACATGCCCGGAATTTATGAAACAGAAAGCCATAAAAAGTAGGATGGCCTTTCAAGAAATTAGCTATCGGGATGCACTGGCCTCATTTGACAATAGTCACTACGCTAGGGCCGCGGCAGCTCTGCCACCCGACGCCAGAGACATTTCCCAATTTCCGACACTACCCAACAACCAGGGGACACCCTGCAGCCTCAGAGCATAGAAGCGCAACCTAATCCCCCTAAGCTGTACCAAAGCAAAAATACAGAACCACGTAGACGAGACTCCAGGACTACATCCGGAAGCTACTACAGAAGTGTCCGTCCTCAACAGACAGCTATACCGAAGCATAGCGACAGCTGGAAGGGTTACCAGCAATACCTAATACCGAACCAAAGAACAGTAGAACCATTATCAAGTAACAGATCTAATTCTGTAATCGAAGGAGGAGACCCCCCAACCCTGCTGGGCAGGACTATCTAATTGACACAATAATTAACTTCATCATCACCTTAGTACAGAAAATTCAACCTGGCGAGAGCTCAATACCAAGAGAGGCAATAAGAGAAAACATTACCAAATTGATCAGCGACTCGATAGATATCGCCCCTTATGGCCAAGTTCAATAAAGTACTGCAGTGGAATATTCGGTCTATCCACTCAAACAGGGAAAATCTGTTCCACCTCTTATATGAACACAACATCTCGATTGCGGGTCTAATAGAGACATGGTTAAAACCAACATCCAACTTTTTGAAACCAGGATATAACATCATACGGGCAGACCGGGAGGACGGGTACGGCGGAGTAGCCTTAATGGTAAAAGAAACCTTACAGTACAAAGAAATAAAACTAAACGTACATGAACCTGTCATTCAAGCTTGCGCAGCTAACATCAATTTCGACTTCGGGAAAATGACCGTATTAGTATGCTATAAGCCTCCAAATGCTCGTCTTACAAAACGAGAAATCCGATCGATCCTGCTCCAACTACCACCCCCCATATTAATAATGGCGGATTTAAACGCCCATCACCAGAGCTGGGGCTGCGAATACAATTGTCGCCAGGGAAATGTACTTACCGAACTCATAGACGAACTGAACCTGGTCATATTAAATGACGGTTCTGAGACAAGATTACAACGACCTTCAGGAAGAAAATCAGTTGTAGATATAACACTTATTTCCCCAGAGTGTGCATTTTACTTCGATTGGAAAACAACATCAGATCCGTCGGGCTCTGATCACTACCCTATCTTGATGTCAACACCAGCGCAGATAGAAGACAACCAGGTGCTAACACCTACTTACAGATGGAACATTAAAAAAGCCAACTGGCACCAATATAAACAGATAGCTACAGAGAAATTCAAAAACCTTCAACTGACAGGGGACAACAAAAAGGACTATTCGAAATTTGTGACAATAGTGGAAGAAACGGCTGCAGCAACCATTCCGGAATCCAAGACAAGACGCGCACAAAGGAGAACCTATTGCAGGTGGTGGGACGAGGAATGTAACCAAGCCATAAGAGATAGGAGACTAGCACTGACGCGTTACAAGAAACAACCCACCGAATCCAACTTCATTCTTCTCAATAAGACGCAAGCAATTACAAAAAGACTGCTAAAGAAGAAGAGAGAGAAAACTGGGTAAATTTCTGCAACTCATTAAACTCAAAAACCCCTCCGACAGTGGTATGGAGACAGATTAGAGCAGTTCGGGACAGGTCAACCAGCCATCACACTCAAATCCCACAGACCGCCGCCATGAACCTCCTAAAGTCTCTGACCCCGGACTGGTGTAGTGAGAACCAGCTCCCTCACGGTATAGTAATACAAGCCACCCTCTCCTACAACCATTTACTCTCGATGAGCTAGAAAATACATTTACTAAAACAAAAAACTCCTGCCCGGGCCCAGATCAAATTCATTACGCCATGCTGAGCAACTTACCCGAAAACGGCAAAGTGATCTATCTACAAATAATGAATAACATATGGACATCTAGAACCTACACACCGTCCCTCAAAACAATAAGGGTAGTACCAATACTAAAACCAAACAAGGACCCCGCAGAAAGCTCGTCATTTCGCCCAATTTCTTTACTATCGTGCTCCCTGAAAACCCTGGAGCGAATGATAAAAGAAAGATTGGAATGGTACATCGAACATAACCGCCTATTGCCAGACCTACAGATAGGTTTTCGAAGAGGTAAGGGGACTAACGAAATCCTGGCTCATCTAGTCACCGATATCCAGCTGTGTTATGGAAACAATCACTACTTAACCGCACTATTCACCGATCTTACAAAAGCATACGACAATGTAGTTCTTCCTATCCTGGCTGACAAACTAAGAGGAATGAAGATCCCAGACAGATTCATAGACAACCTAATTGCCCTACTCGAGAATAGAATAGTGATCATACGTGAGGGGAACAAGACGTATGGACCAAGATTGACATCCAAAGGTCTACCTCAGGGCTCTATCCTCTCCCACTACTGTTTAATATTTATTCCAGCGACCTGCACAAGAACATAATGGCGAACGTAAAGATTCTTCAGTATGTGGATGATGTATGCATCTATACAAGCTTCTTATCACTGCAGGCCTGTAAAAGAGCATTAAGTGCAACCACTAATAGGCTGGCGACTTGGATGATGCACAACGGCCTTGATCTCTCCCCTGAAAAGTCGTCCGTCATGGTCTTTACACGACACAGACTGCCCCAGATGACAAATATTTCTCTGGGACCCTTTAACTTCCCAGTGAAAAAAATTGTTACATACCTCGGGCCTAAGGTTGGACCCTAACCTGGCTTGGTCAGCTCACATTCGGCACATACTGAAGAAGAGCGAAGCGGCAATCAACATCATTCGAGCAATGACAGGTAAAGCTTGGGGTGCAGACAGGAAGATCACACTAATGCTGTAACCGAGCCCTATGTGCGCCCTCATCTCGACTATGGCAACATGTTTTTGGCTCTGCTTCTAAATCGTTACTCACCGACATCGACAGACGCCAGTATCGTGCACTTAGACTATGCACCGGAGCCATGACATCTACCCCGACAAACGCACTGCTGGTGGAATGCTTAGAACCACCCCTACACATCCGTAGGGCATTTCTGGGGCGGAAGTTCATCCTCAGACTACTCGAAGTAAAGGATGATCAACTTATTGCAAAAATATCTGCTCTCACAATGCAATACACGGAACGGAGGTAATGGAAACAGAAGCCGGCCCCTACTCTAACAACCACCTTCCGAGAAGTTAAAAAATATAGCAACATAATCTATAGATCACGCCTCCTTCCGGTACATCTGCACAGACTATCGAGAGGTAAGACAAGACTAGACATTATCCTAGACACAAAATTTATAGCGGAAGGCAACCACAATGAAAAAATCTTAAAGGACCGCATTACAAAGCTGGCAGATAACCCCATATGCTTATACACAGACGGCTCAAAATCTGGAAATCGGGTGGGTTGCGCCTTCGCAGACCCTGCTAATGAAAAGAGGGGCTTATATCAACTCCCGGAAGAGGCATCGATCTATACCGCCGAACTACAAGCAATTTTAAAAGCCCTAGAATACGGCTTACATTTGCGGACGAACAGACTAATCATCATATCAGATTCCAGATCTGCTTTACAGAGATTATCTAACCTGGCGGCGGACAACGGCAGAAGCTGGCTGATATATGATATTGTACAGCTAGTAGCAAGACTCAGAGATAAAGGATCGGAAGTGACATTTATATGGGCCAAAGGTCACGCAGGAATAAGAGGCAACGAAGTAGCTGACCGACTAGCTAAGGCAGCAGCACTCAATGGTGAGAAAATTAAACAAATTTCGGCGTCGGACTTGACCCCTATATTCCGCAATAAAACCAGATTAGAATGGGACAAAGAGTGGCGGTCAAAAGACACACATAAAGGTGAATACTATAGAAAAATCCATCCAACTATCCCACGCTCACACTGGCATGACAACATCCAAATCTCAAGGAAGATCACAACCTTTGTCTCTAGGCTCAAATTCAACCACGGACGCTTCGCGAGCCACCTCTTTAGGATTAATGCGATCACCTCCCCCATTTGTGAATGTGATGGCATTAGTGTCGAGAACGTAGATCATATATTTTTTGCCTGTGGACGCCGCTGGGCAGAATCAACTGAATTAATAGAAGAACTGACTAAACACGGTGTGGGTATTCCCTTCCAAGATGCAGACCCTTCTCCACGAAAATAGGACGGAAATCTTCATGATTCTCTTCAATTTTGCAATAAGAAACAACATAGAAATATGACATTCTCATTTCTAAAACCCACATTACATTGAAAGATAACCAGTCTGTTGATTTCTGTACCAAAGGCTGTGTATTCTAAACTGTGGCTTAAGGGTACATGTAACCACTGGAACAATTTACAAAACTTGTATGCTGAATTTTGTATGTACATGATGCATGTTATATATTGTATTTTAAGTTGTAAATATTTTATGTTAAAACGGTATGTTATGAATTTTATATTGTATTTTATCGAACTATTGTATCATATTGTATTATTGTTTTTTATATTGTATTATATTGGGTTATATTGAGCATGTGATCTATGATGCACAGTAAATGAACGTATATCAAATGAAACCAGACATCAAAACTATTAAAAACCCACTTGTAGAAATAACCAAACTGTAACCAAGCTGGCTGTATGGTTTATACCAAAGGCCAAATAAATAAATTAATAAATAAAAAAAAAATATATTGTTGTTCTGTATGGCGTCCCCATTAGAAGGTGTTAATGGAGGCGTTAGAGAAGGTCCAAAGAAGAGCGGCCCGATTCGTGACAGGTATATATAGTTGGAGGGAAAGCGTAAGTGCGATGATGAAGGAGTTAGGTTAGGAAGACCTGGAAACACCGAAGGCTTTGCTTTCGACAGAAGCTAATTGAAAAATTCGCTACTGATTCATTTCGGAATGACAGCACACAAATATTACTACCTGCAACATTCATATTTAGAAATGGCCGTGAAAATAAGATAAGAAAAATCAGGGCCAGAACCGATTCTTTTCTGTACTCATTTTTTCCACGAGCGATTAGGGAATGGAATAGAAAGTATTTACTGGGCGAGTAAACCTAAAATCGGAAGGGAGTAGTTCTCGATAAACTATTCGGGGCATCCTGATCTGGGTTTTCCATGATTTTTCGCGAATGGCGGGATGATTCCTTAAAATAGCCCATGGGTGCCTCCTTCCATATCCCGTATATCCCTTCCGAACTATTACACTTTCCGATAGGTGCAATGCTCCGTCCGCCTCACAGTTTTAGTGAATCGCGGAGAAATAATAGTAAAAATAATAATAAAAATAAATACATTTATCGTGTAGTGTTGGTGTAGCAAGTTGACTTGAGGCTGCCTACTTGTTGTTTTCCGCAGCGATGGAGATGGTGGGTCCGTCGAAGCGGCTGCTGGCGGGGGTGGGCTGCCAGCTGTTCTTCACGGCGGGCTACGTGCTGACGGCGGGGCTGGCTTACCTGGTGCGGGACTGGAGGCTGCTGCAGGTCACCCTCACCGCCCCAGGACTGCTCTTCCTCTCCTACTGGTGGTCAGTCTGCATCTACTATCACAGAGCTTACAACCCAATTCTTATGAACTAGCTACTACTTCCAACTACTTTGGCCGCTGCCACCCCCGCACGAATCTAGATTCGTGTGGATTAATGCCATTGCTACTCGAAAATGAAAGTAAAAAACAACAGGCATTCCCCATGGAGAAGGAAAAGAACCTAAGTGTCATCACCGAGCGTGGTGGTGTAACGGATAGCGTTCTGGCCTCGCATTCGGGAGGACGGCTGTTCGAATCCCCGTCCGGGCATCCAGATTTGGGTTTTCCATGGTTTCCCCTAATCACTCCAGGTGAATGCCGGGATGCTTCCTTCAAAAGGCCATGGCCGAATTCCTTCCCATTCCTTGCCCCCATCCTTTCCCGTCTCTAAAGACCACGTTGTTAAAAGGGACGTTAAACTGTTACAAAAAAAAACAACCTAAGTGTCATCGAAGAGTATGCTTTCTTTTAGTTTCTTCCTTATTTACGGTTTTTCTCAAGCTATCAGTTTTGATTTTAGTTACTGCCACGTAGTAAATTATAAAGAAATTAACTGACCAATTGATGCAAAAACTACGTGAAAAAAAATTAGTCATTTTAATAGTACGATGAATTATCTTTATATATAAAGATGAATGTATGTTTGTTTGTTTGTTCTTCATACAAATCCACAGTTTTTATCCGTTCTCGATGAAACTTTGC
>JARYHS010000551.1:0-32028 GCA_031002005.1 Vandiemenella viatica | reverse complement strand
TTTACTGAAATTACTTATTTATCTCCGAAATAATGTGTATTAAACATGATAAAAGGTTTATTTATGCATATTATTTGCAATTATTCAACGTTTACTTCGTTTAAATCGGTTTCCAATATCTCTCCAACTAATGTTAGTGTCTGTTATCGAAAGTTTATTCTTATGTGAAATAACCTATTTCCTACTGAAATATCGTGGCTTTAATGCAGTTTATAGTTTATTTATGTTAGTTATGTGAGATTTATTCACTTTATTATGTCCGAGGTGTAGTTAACTCGATTTAAAGTGTGGTACCGGATACTAAAACAAACCCCAAACTCGACCGAAATCCTACTAAATATTGAAAATAGAATGAGGGATACCTTACAATTTATAATTAGTAATTTTAGTGTAGTCAGTCTCTTGTTGGTTTAATTTAAGGCCATGTCTACCTATCATGATACAGTATCTTCATCTGATCATACTAATTATGACCTAAGTTCTCAGTTATATGCTTTATAAATTCTAATATTTGTCTAGCTCTCAATGTTTCCTCCAATAACAAATTATCCATTCCCACAAATTTAAAATATGACCCATCATCCAGAATCTTCTATCTGCCAGACTATTCCAGCAATTTCTTTTCTCTTTCAATATTTTTAGCATATGTATGTTGAATACCTTAGCTTATACTTTCATCTTCTTACTACGTCATCACATTTAAATGTTGCAATTTCCCTTCTTCCTAATATTCCTACATTCCAAGCTACAATTTCAATTTTTTTTTTTTTTTTTGGCTCTATGCCTAATCAACTTGGAGGTGGAAAAGGACTGGGGAAAAGGAACATGAAGGAATTTTGCCATGGACTCAAGAAGGAACCATCCCAGCATTTACTTTGAGTGATGGAGAAACCATGGAAAATACAAATGTGGATGGCCAAATGGAGATCAGAACTCTAATGTGAGGCCTGAGTGTTACCACTTGGCCATCACACTCAGTTTTATGCACTTTTAATGCATTTTGTCTTACTTCAATTTAAATTATGGGGTTCATTCAAATATAAAGCAGAATTTTGTTTGTCTTCCCTAGTAACCTAAGCAGTGCAGCAGTGGGGAATGGGTGGCAGGGGGATGGAGAAGGGTAGCCATGTCCACAGCACACTCACCCTATCCTCATTTCCATTGCTGCCGTGAGTGAACAATAGGTAACACCATCTGTTGCACAACATGTTGTTATTAGTTTTCTCACAAAAGAAGGTGTGAAATTGAGTGAAACTTGGAATAGGCTCCAATCGCAATACAGTGATGCTACTATAAGTAAAACTCAAGAGTTCAATTGGGCAATGAAGTTTCAAAATGGTTGTGATAAAGTAAATAATCAAAGCAATAAACTGAGTCAAGCAATCAGCATCAATAACAACAATATTCAGGTCATACATGAGCTTTCGAAAGATGATTGCTGCTTTACTGTTGCTAAGATTGAATCAGAGGTAGGTGGAAGTGCTGGAAGCATCCATACCATTATGTCACACATACTTTGATACAGAAAAGTATTGGCAAGGTGGGTTCCACATCTTCTGAATGAGACACAAAAGAATTGTGGGAAGACATTTGAAGGCATTTGCCAATTTTTTTTTAACCATACCATGACCAGTAACAAAACATGGATCTATCAATATTCCACAGAAAACAGGAGGATGAATATTGAGTGGAGAAAAGTTGGAGAGGGAGCATCGATCAAGACCAAGACACGACTGTCCACTGGGAAAATGATACCAACTGTGTTTTGGGACCCAAGAAGTATATTGCTGATTGATTTCCTAGATACATAAAGAATTGTGAATTCCACCTACTACTGACAGCTGCTGGATGATTACAAGACTCTTCATCACTTCAAATAGTGCCGACAATTGATTTGCAATATTCTCTTACTGCAAGACAACACATGGCTGCATATAGTAGTCATAAACTCACTGAAATACATTGGCAACTTATAACACCCTCTTTACAATCCAACTTGTCCCCATGTGACTACCATACGTTTATTCCACTGAAGGAGACATTACGAGGGGAACGATTTGAAGACTACGCAGCTGTCGAACAGCATGTGCACAAGTAGTTACTAGGATTTTTTTATGATTGGTTCAGAATACTTCCTATCCAATAGAGAAAATGTATTTCCACTGAAGGGAACTACATATTTTTATTTACAACCAACAAAGGTGTGTTTATTTCCTAATGACTATCATAGTAAAAGCCTTTTGCCAATATTCTATTCATACCATTCAATAATTAGTCAACTTACACTTTCCTACTAACAGAAAAAAATCATCATCAAATTGTTTCTCCTTGGAAGCCCATTTCAGCCCCATTTTTAATCTTTTTATTATTATTATTATTCCTCAGTTCAGTATTAGTGGGTAAAGACTACTTCCTTTAACTATAATTTGATTTGTTTGATAAGAGATTTGCAACTAAATTATATACAATTTAAGAATATAATTTTTTTAAAAAAAACTTAATTTTAAATAAATATTGGTTAGGGCACATGGGGTTGAAAGATCACTGGTTCAAATTCCAATCTCAGATGGAATTTTTACAGAACCTCAAGCTGGTCATTCCCTCTGGTAAACCTTTTCTTTGTTCATGCACAGTGTTCTAGAATGATGCTCCATGGTTCAGATTCCTTTTAAAACTGTGGGCGCCCTTTATCGTGTAACATTACTGGGATAGTTTAGGGTAGCCACATTAGAGGTGGATTGTTGAAAATTAAAATTTTATCATTTAGGTGTCTGAACTACCCTTTAGGGTCTCCCTGGTAACAGGGTTACATACGTTTATTTTGGATCTGTCGTCCCTTCTGATACTATTTTTCTAGGACAAAAATGCCTTGCAACTAGCACGGCTTTCCTTAACTTTGCCCAGGTTAATTATTCTGTTTTACTTAGTCTAAAATGAATTTCACTTAACATCGCTGCCATTTTCCTTTTTATGGTTATGTATACCACACAAATCAAATTTCAAAACATGTGGACAATTTTGAGATATTTTTCATATTTGTCATCTTACGGTTTCTTTGAAAGTGTGAAAATAATACTTTTATTGAAATTCCTTGTTTTGTAACTTTCCAAAATAAATTTCAATACCTTCTATTCCTATAGCAATTTTGCATGAATCTCTTCAATGCTTTCTGCATTATTTGAGTTCAGATCTATCAATATGCCAAATTCTGTCTTTAAAACGGGATCTCCTGTACCATCTAAATCAACATTATCCTCTTTCCAGAGAGTGTTCAGGCCATCCACAACTCACAGATTCTCTATGTATCCTGTCATACACTTTAGCCCTTTCTACTGAGGCATAAAAGAGGTTTCCTATAGTCACATTAGTGTTTATGCTATTTTATTCATTTCTCTAAAATTCTATTTGAGACAAATTTTCTTGTATCTTTTTTCTTTATTTTCTTATCTATGTGAATTCCAAAATCCAGCTTCATCTTGATCATTTCTGTCTCTTCTCCACTGTATAGGTAATTAAACACAACATTAAAGTTTTAGGCAGGTTAAGAATAAACAAACTGAAAAACTCCTTTTCTTTCTCCTGCTTCTGTTGCCAATTTTAATGCATTATTATATATCATCAAAGTTATTGAAGAAGCCAATAAATGATGACAACAGAAACAATAAAAATTTTGTTAAAACAAACCTAATATTCTGGCCACCTGAAAGAAGGTCAGAATAAAGTATAGCTACAGAATACAGGGTGATTCAAAATGATTGTCGGGGTTTCAAAAAATTCCTACACTTAGCACAATTGAGATATGAATTTGAATCTTATTTTGATGTGTAAAGAAACTCATCAAGTTTTTTTACATCCATTACAAATGTTCGATATGTGCGTCCTGCGTCACTCTACACACATCTATTCGATAGTCCATTTCATCCCACACGCTAAGCAGCATGTCATCAGAAATGTTTAGAAAGGCGGCCCTGATCCATTCTCTCAGTTGCGGGATAGTCACAGGTAGAGGAGGAAGATAAACTTGATCCTTGTAACCCCACAGAAAAAAAATCACATGGGGTTAAATAGGGTGAACAAGGTGGCCAAGCCATGAGCATTTGGTCACTGTTAGCTCCGTGTCCTACCCAGCACTGCGGCAATTGTTTGTTGAGAAATGTTCTGACCTCCCGATGGAAATGAGGTGGAGCACCATCTTGTTGGAATATGAAATCATCCACCTCTTTCAGCTGAGGCAGCAACCACTCAGAGACCATATCGAGGTAAGTTAGTCTTGTTACTGTCTGTTCATTGAAGAAGAATGGGGCGTACACTTTGCCTTGGAAACAGCAGCGAACACCCACACTTTTGGAGAATCACTCTGGTGTTCAATAAAAGCACTGGAATTTTCTGTCCCCCAAATCTGCACATTATGCATGTTAACTTTCCCACACAAGTGAAAGTTTGCTTCATCACTAAAAATGAGTTTTTTACAAAACCCATCTTCTTGCATAATGTTGCAAAACGTGAGACGTTTGCGATGGTCATTAGGTGTTAAAGCTTGAAGCAGCCCTAGGCGATATGCTTTCATTTTTAGGCATTTTCGTAGCACGCGCCAAACTGTGGTTTGCGGAATGTTCAGTTTTCTGCTGCCTCTTCTTGTTGATTTCCGCGGGCTATGTTTATAAGCTTCTCTGACGCGGTTCACATCGACTTCCGACACAGAAGGACGCCCACTGCTTTTCCCTTTGCATAAGCAGCCCTTCTCCACGAACTGTGCATACCACCTCCGAATGGAATTGTCTGAAGGTGCATCCTTCATAATTTTTTTTCGATAGTGCCATTGGACAATGGTAACTGACTGACACACGTGAAAATCTAGAATGCAAAAAGCCTTCTCTATAGCGTTAGCTGCCATATTACAAACACTGACATCTGGCAGAACAAAATGTAACTACAAGATTAGCGGCTGCTACAAAACAAAACTTTGAGAGTTTGTCTATTCATCCATGCAAAGATAATACTTGTATGTTTAGTACACAGCTGGTAAAAAATTCGTGAAACCCCGACAAAATTTTTTGAATCACCCTGTACAGTATAGCTATAGTTTAGTATGGAAATTCTCCAGCCATCTGGATATGTAATTACTAGATTCACTATGAAAATTATCACAATGGGAAGACCACTTTGTAGCAGCTAATTAATCCACAGTTCTGGAATAGAGATTTATTGGCAATAAAATACAAAATTTTCATCCCTTGACAGCCTCATTATATCAAAATGGCAGGTTGCAACAACAGGCATGTTGCTGACTAAGCTAAATTCTGAATGAAAGGAATATTCATGTTTATATATATTTTTGTTATAGTAACAATGAAATGATGGGCACTAACTAGCAAAAAGGAATTTGAAATTATGATAGGGAAAAGTACCACTGCTTAACTTAAATAAAATAGGTGTGCAGCTTGAACTCGCAAATGAAATTTTCTGACCTTTCTCAATAACATGACAGAGGGTGGGTGCTGAAGGATACTGCCTCACACAGTGACCACTGAACATGGGTCATGGTCTATGGTAAAGGTAAATTCAAACAGAGAACAGGGAGAGGTGCCAGTGATTTAAAGTTAATACCCAAGCACTGTGAAATATCAAAACTAATCACAGGCAGGCAAAAAGAGCATATAGCAAAATAATATAAAATTTTAAATTCATAAATATAAATAAACATTCATATGTAAAGGAAAGAATTAAATCCAACACTCACCAAAGTTCAATGGATGATGGCAGCAACAACAAAAAATATAATTAAAAATGAAAAAAAAATTGGCTATGCCTTTTTTCAAGGAAAAAAAGCCTGTGGCCATGTTGACTGTAGGTACCTGCATGAGCTCAGTCACTTGTTTCTTTTTTCTCTGCTGCCATCCTCCCTTCAAACAGTGCTTCAAGTAAAAGGAGAGGATGGAGAAAAGGAAAAGCTTAAGTAATAAGGAAACATTATATTAAATTGAGACCAAGAGGTTGGATGATGTCCAATTTGTACTGGTAAGGAACTCTCACTTTCAGAGTTCATAAAAGGTGCTGCTGTCTGGGAGGATTCTGATAGCATGAACCATCAAGCAAGAATTAAAATTACTAGTGTCATGTGAGATGGCATGGACAGCTACTGGATGTTTCAGGATTCTGGGTAAATTCCATCTCCTAGTGGCCATATATTCTTATGTTTAATGAATTGGTGGTCAGTCTTAAGAAGGAAGCCAGACAGTTGTTGCAGACTAAATGAAATATTACATGGGAGGTTTCACAGGTGATGTCATATGATGGGAAATCTTTCCCCAGTGACAGGATTTGCGAAGGTGGCATGGTGTATGCTGCATATCTTGCAGCTAGTTTTATTGCAATTAGAAGGGATTTTGGGTTGCCTGGTGGAACAAGAAGACAGTGTTCATGGACTCAGGAGTTTCCTGAGGTTAGCATGTCTGCTGAAGCAAGTCCTGAGAGAGGCGTGTGGCCCATGAAAGTTGTTTGTGAACTGAAGGTGGTGAGTAGGTGCAGAATATCTATGCTCGAGAGATGATGTTTGAATGCCATATGAGGGACTGCTGATTAGTGCATATATAACTATCTTGAATACCAAGAATGTATTGGAAAGGGAGCATTTGGTATGACCCAATGGCAACTGTCAAAATGAAGATACTATTACATGTTGGTGGGTGTGAAATGGACCAAGGAGCTGAGGTGGTGATTGGAGTGGGGCAAATCCACATCCAAGAATGTGGTCTTGGTGTGATAGTAGACCCATGTTAGCTTCAGGCTGTTAAATGCATTAAGACTGTTCAGGAAATTTAGAAGATTAATTTCTTCATGTGGCAAGATTATAAAAATTTTGTCTATAAATCCCAGTTACATAAGAGTTGTGAGAGGACTTTTTCGAAAAATGTTTGTTCCAGGCCGCCCATGAATAGGTTAGCATGACAGGGGGCCATAGCAGATTCCCATGGCAGTGCCACAGCTTTGGTGGTAGATATTGCCTTCGTAGAATAAGTAGCAGATGTTTGTATCAGGTGTGTCAAAGTGATGAAGGAAGATTTGCTGGAGAGTTGCTGATCTAAAATATTCCCTAGCACTGAACCCATGCAGAGAGGAATGTTGTGAGCATGGTTGTGACATCAATCATCAGACTGGAATCAGTAGGAAGAGGTGTAGGCATAGTGGAAACATAAAACAGGAAATATTGTGTGTCCTTGATATGAAAGCAGAGCTGACATACAATTTATGGGTTGTAGGTTTCTGTCCACCAAGACAGATGTGTTCAATCAGTGATCAATAGGCTGCAACACTTACGTGTCTCGGATTGTCAGCTTACAGAGTTTTTGAAAGAGGAAAAGGATAGGGCTATGTGAATTTTGAGGAATAAAAAGTTGAATGGGCCTGTTAAACTGTATAATTTCCTGAATTGGTTTGTTGACAACAGCTGTAGAATCCTCAGTGAGGTGGCAGTAATTATTGGTGTATGATAACTGACAAAGGGCTTCAGCTACAGTCACTGCAATTTATAATTACTGTGTTGGGGACAGTTAGGTGTGGGTAGGTAGAAAGTTGTATCCTGGCACAGGTTTGGGCTAGGCAAAGATTGATGGCATTGGCGAATGATTTCAGGAAACCAGGTGAAGCCAAATGAGGGGATAAGAAGTCATAGAAATTTAGGAGAGGATGATTCTAGGAAGAAAAGTAGGCCAAGTATGGATAATAGTTTGAATTTTTGCAGACTGGGTTTTAGGTAGTCTTGACACTCAAGTTCACTGACATGAGTTGCAAAGTGCTACCACCAGCAGAGTATTCAGCAGAATAAAAAATAGTTTCAGATTAGGGTGGCATGGTCAAATCAGTTGTAGACAAAAAGTTGAGCCCTTTGGAGAGTACAGAGAATTAGGACTCAAATAGGGGAACGCATGCCATCAGGAAGTATTATAGCCCTTATCTATATACAAAAATATACCAAAAAATGCTGGATTGGGGTAAAAGCGATCTGTAATACCACTTCCTGCAGGATCAAGTTAAACAAGGTGAAATCAAATTTCTTTAATCCATACTGCAACCAACTTTTTAAATTTTGGGTTTCAAGACACCAGACTAAGTGTTAGTTCAATGAAATGCCTCAGCATCTGGTAATGAAATAGCTCAGGACAGTGCCTTTCACACATTTGAAAGCTGACTCAAACTCTCACATTGCAAATTGTTTAATTCTATATTTGACAATACATAGCACAAAACCTCTTTCTGCAGAGCAATTCTCTCGGGGTACAAGTTGACAGCTGAAATGATGACAGTGAATGACTCTACAATCAACTGTGCAATGCTTTGTTCATTGGTAACTATGCTCCCCTGATCCAGTAATGCAGATACTGATCCAGATATACAGCAGATAGACTTCCATATTTCTGATGATGATGTGGATTGGTTAAGGGTGTTCACAAAGTTCTACCATGATTTTTTTTGTTTTTTACTCTACTTAATAATACAACAGTCCATGGCTTTGTTAGTTGTTGGGTGTAACATTAAATGTCCAATCTTAGCAAACACCCATATGGGAACATAACCACTTCTATGAAGGTCACGATCCAAGTCCCACTGCTTGGAAGGAAAGCTCAACCATAGGTCAATGGCCGAGGATGAACTCTAAACAGTAATGACATAAATCATTTGTCCAGTGTTAAGGATCCAACTCTCTTCTTGCTCTATTAGCCTGCAAACTAATCAACCAGGGACAATCTGTTAACAAACCCCATGCCACACTGTGGATGCTGAAGTCTCTCAACAGTAGAAATGGTGGAGTAAGTTGCTGCATCATGTTAGACAGTTCATTACAATCAACAGGTGTACTGGGCGGCAGATACGTAGTGCATATTGTCAACTGTACAGGGCAGTATATTTTCCAAGCTACTACTCCTGAGGGAGAGGTGAGAGTAAGAGGTTCAGATTGGGTTATGTTTGTAACAAACACAGTCACATACCTCCTTTGCTTGACCGCCCTCGGTATGATCCTAGCTATAGAGGTTATTCAATGTTAGCAATGGGGTCATATGTAGGCCTAAAATTTTTCTCTTGTAGACAGACACAAGAAGTTGACGATGCTAAGAAATGTACTACTTCTTTGCAAGTCTCAAAATCATTCAAATTCCACTAAATCATGGGAGCCATCATATCTGATTAACTTAGCCTTCCCAGCTCAGAGGAATGAAACCATGTTCGTGCAACATAATTTCACAGTCTTCAGGGTCCAAAGACGCTATATGCATCTCAAACTTCGTGAAAGCCTCAAAGCCAAGCAGTTCTTTTCAAATGGTATTCCTCCACTCCTTTTCCCTACCACTAGATAGACTGGAAGGCGATTACATCGAAGGCAGTTTCACAAACTTGGCTGGGTCTCATTGTAAGAACTTTGGGCCATTGATGTTTTGTGACATTTGCTTTAGATTTAATGCCATGGGCATGTTCTTAGCAGGCTGTTAGTGGCTTACAGCCTGCTACTATAATGATTCCTAATTTTAAAGAATACCAACATCATTGAAGATAGTGGCCTTTTACTCCGCTGCTTGTAGTTCATTGCTTTGTCAACATAAACACTATCTCTGACAAAGGCTGTAGGATACCAGCAAAAAGCTCAGATTATGAAATAAACAACATAGTATACCCCGAAAATCTGTTGATCATGAACAAAGACGGCCGCGGAAGTCTTAGGAATCATTTAACGCGCCTCTATGGAGAGGATATATTCAACACATGTAGAAATTTCAAGACTACGAGAGAAAAGAGCACATAAACTTATCCAACTTACCTTCTCACTGCAATGCAGGGATGAAGATATCTTATCATTTTTAAAGATCCGACATCATACTGGAATGAGAAAAGCAGCACGGTTCCAACAGAAGATGGATTTTACGCTTCTGTGTGAAAGGACATGACAGATGCAGATGGAGCTGGCTCATTTAAAAGGTAACTTATACAAATTATATCTATGTTTAGCCACTCATCTCGAAGCTCCTGATTGGAATACGTTGGATTTAGTTTCATCGAATTACACATTGTGAGTACTGAATCATACTAGAGAGGCACAGATTTGTTAATTTAAAAAATTCAAGGCAGAACAATAACATATCCACATTCTGCATCTTTCCAATACAGTGGTGAATCTCACAGATGAGGAACTAGATAAAGCAACAATTTCTTTGCTATCAAAAGATCTCTATTTTGCCCTGGTAACCACACATCTGGCAACTTTAGATATCATAGCAGACATCGAGAGTGCCATTGTGAGGTTAGAAACCAGCAGGAGACAGCTCCCATTCTTGCCCATACAAAACTACCACACAACAATCTCTCTAAGGAAGGAAGATCAGCCTTAAAGGGTTTTATGGCAACGTGATGATATTGTAGTTCTCCCAGCTGACAAAGGGTGTGCGACCATAGTAATGAAAGTGCAGGACTTCTGCACTAAAATTATGAACTTTTTGGCAGAGAATATTTATGCACTGTTAACCAGGAACCCACTACAGAAAGTTACCTAGAAAGAGGCAATTGTTTGATACCTAGGTTCTATGGATTGCCCAAAGTCCAAAAAAAGAAAGGTTCCCTTACATCCAATTGCGAGTACAGTCAACTCACCTACACATCCACTTGAACAGTATGTTGCCAATAAACTGTATCTTACGGGAGATATCAGATCAGCTGTAAAGAACACGACTCACTTTATAAAAATTGATGATCTGATGGTAGAGAAGACTGATGTCACGGCGAGTTTTGACATTGTATCATTATTCACTAACATGCCAGTAGACGAAGCCATTGCTGTATTATGTGCTAAACTTCTTGCACAAGGAATATCCACTGAGTGGGCTGACCTGACAGTTTTGCTTTAAGTCAATTGTGTTACAATACAGTGGTCAACCTTATGCTTAAGTTTAAGGTGCGGCCATGAGCTTACCACTTTCACCTCTTACCGCCAAAATATTTACGGAACCATTCGAAATGGTGATTAACAATGCACACCTAAAACCTGCAAAGTGGATCAGGTACATTGAAGACACCTTTATCATCTGGGCTCATGGTAAGGAGAACTTGCAGGAATTCTTACACCACCTGAATAGTGCCCACCCAAGAATCCAATTCACCATAGAAGTGGAAGAAGATGCCATTTTTCGATGTCCAGGTACATAACCGTAGTGATGGATGTTTGGGTCACAATGTGTAACGCAAAGTGACCCACACTAATAGATATCTGCACACCATGTCACACCATGTCACACCATCACCCGGCAATGAAAAGGTACATATTAACATCACTGAACTGAAGACAGTATGTGACTTGGAAAGTCTGAAAAAAGAAATGGAGACACTTATAAAAATATTCTGTGCTAATGCCTGTAGTGAATCAGTTATTGGAAGGGTTTTAAGATCTAAAAAACCCATGGAAGATATCAACTTTTCCCACAATACCAATGTGCCAAGAAAATTCACCTGTCTCCCATGCATACAGGGTATCACTGACCAGATTGGGAAATTGTTAAAGCGGGTGGGGATGCAAATAGCGTATAAAGCTCACTGCAAACTTGGTCAGTCATTAACCAGGGTAAAAGACAGATTACAACCACACCAGCTTACAGGTGTTTATGAAATCCCCTGCAGCTGTGGCAGTTTTTACATCATCGAGACAGGCCACACTGTGGCGGAGAGATTTAAGGAACATATCCGCCACTATAAATATAACAACAGTGACAAAACTGCCATAGTTCGCCATGCCATTAGCATGCACGAAATAAAATTTCAAGACAAGGCAGCTGTAGAGAGGAGACCAATGGTGGCCTCGGTGTGCAAAAGAAGCAGCAGATATTTAAAATAATACCAACAACATCAATGAAGATAATGGCTTTTTACTATGAAGCTCGTTGCTTTTTCAACATAAACAGTATCACACTGACAAAGGCTGTAGGATACCAGCCGAAAGCTCAGATTAAAGTATAATGTTTGTGGTTGCAGGTCTGTTGCTACCGACATCAATTGTCTCAGCCAATGTCACTACTGATGTTTTTGCAAGACACTGACATTGACAATGACATTTGATTTAATTGCAATGGAGCCCATGCCCCAGTAGCAATTTCCCTACATACCCATTTTCCCCTTATCTTTCCCCACCTACTACTAATTTCAACTTCAAATTATTTCAGTTTCTTTGTTAAATTAATCATCCTATATCTTCATATTTAATTCCAATCTCTGAGCCCCTTATCTATGAAAGAAAGTCTTCTGCACCCTTTTGCCTAGAATTGAGAGATAGCTTGTAGTCATGGTAATCTTTTCCCTTCCATGCACCTCTCTTCTTTCTTTCTACGAATTTACTTCCATGCCTTATCATCAAAATACGCCTATTACACTCCTATGATTCTCTTCACCCTCCTCCTGTCTTCCAATGAATCCCATTCCAGCTCTTTTATCATATCAGTTATTGATTGTATTTTGCAGTAATTTCAAAAGACAAATCTAGCACAGCCCTCCTTTGCATTGCCACCAACTCCTGTATTTGATGTCCAAAATGTGAGTCCCACACTACATAAGCTATCACCGAATCTGTGCAGATTAATTATCTGCCAATTAACAACTGCCAACAAAATATGTCATTTGTTAACAGTTTCGCACTAATCGTACTAAAGTGTGTTTATGAACAGAAACAGCCCACTATCTATCTCCCAATACTTGTAATCTGCTTCGCTCATTATAATTTAATTGAATACCATCACCTGAGAGGCATTACTGTTTATAAAAGAAATAATACAAGTGAATTACCGCTAGATTTATTGCAGTTAGTTGCATAAATCTTTACATGCCCATGATGTATTGAAACAGCCTTTTTTTACACTCCATACCCAAGGTACAAGTTTTATACATGAATACCATAATTCAGACAATATGTACAGTCGGCACTCTCAACAACACTTGCTGCACTCTGCTATGCATATAGTATCAATGCACAACCAACACTTCAGCTCTTGCTCAGCTGTCACGAGTCAAAAACTTTACAATACTACTACTTGAAGATAATAAACCATATTATGCTACCGCATTTATGATACAAGCTACTATCTATGAAAACCTGGAAATAATAAAACTCAGGTTAAAGACATTAATACAATTAATCAGAATACTAGGAGTATTAGTAGTAGTAATAAAAATGATTTGGGGGGGGGGGGATTGTGATAATGTTACAACTATTATATCACATTCAAGCAATGGCCTGACAAAAGTAATTTAATTTAATTCAATTTTAATTGCAATGGAGCACAGGCTCTGGTGGCAATTTCCCTACACACCCATCTTCCCCCTATCCTGCACCAAACTACATTTTCCCTCTACAAATTTTACCTTTAAATTCTTTCAAAGTTTTCGGTAAATTATTCATCATTTCTCTTGGTAACTCATTCCAATCCCTGACACCCTTACCTAAAAACAGAATCTTCCTACACCCTTGTGCCTGAAATCGAGTGCCAGCTTGTGGTCATGGTCATCTTTTCCCTTCCATGCCCTACTTTTCATACCTATTGCAATATCTTTCCATGCCTCATCGCCAGTATATGCCCTGTAACTCCCATGACCCTCCTCATCCTCCTCCTGTCTTGCAATGAATCCCATTCCAGCTCCTTTATTATATCCGTCACTGATTGCATTCTGCGATAATTTCCAGAAACAAATCTAGCAGCCCTTTTTTGCACCCTCTCCAACTCCTGTATTTGATATGTAAACTGAGGGTCCCATACCACATTACCACATTCGAGCAATGGTATGAACAAAGTTTTGTAACCCAACTCCCTCACTTCTCTGGTACATCCCCTCATCACTCTCTCCAACAAGTGCAGAATTTTGAAACCTTTTCCTACCACCTGTCCAATGTGTCCTGCCCAGTTAAGCTTGTTATCAAATGTAATGCCAAGATATTTACATTTCAAGTCTTCAGTAAGCAATTCTTTCCCCACCTTATATTCATAATTAACCATTTGTTTTTTATTTGTGTATCTAATAAGCTGACTCTTCTTTGCTTTTATCTGCATCCCACGTTTACCAACCCAACTAGATATCCTGTCCAGATCACCCTGCAACTGTTTACAATCCTCTATCGTTTTGATTCTTTTATACAGCATTATGTCATCTGCAAACAATCTAATTTCAGATAGTAAACAATCAACACAATTATTCATTAGAATAATGAATAGCAATGGTCCCAATTCAGTACCCTGCGGCACTCCCATTTTTACTTCCACTTCTTTTGATACTACATTTCCTACCTTAACTTTCTGTTTTCTACTTTTTAAAAATTCTTCTACCCAGCAAATCACTTTCTCATCCACTCCAATGGTTTCTACCTTATTTACTACCATTTTATGGCTTACTCTGTCAAACGCCTTAGACAGATCTAGTGCTACACTATCAATTTGGCCTCCCTTGTCCATTTCATCTGAAATATCTTGCATATATCCCACCAACTGAGATTCGCATGAATATCCTTGCCTGAAACCATGTTGCCTGCTTGAAAACCACTTACGGTCCTCACATATATTTCTGATGTGGTTGCATATCAATCTTTCCATTAATTTACCTACCACTGATATCAAACTGATTGGCCTGTAATTCTCAACTCTATTTCTCACCCCTCCTTTATGTACCAGTTCTACTATTGCACTTTTCCAGTCCTGTGGTAAGCAGCAAGTGTCTAGACTCAATTTAAATAATATTTCAAGGTAAGGTACAATGTCACATCCGGCTATCTTTAGATATCTGTAGTAATATTATCTTTTTTCAACTTTCTTATTTCCTTCATGATTTCCTCAGGATGTATATCAAATTTTTTACTATCGTCATTTCTAATTGTGTTGTTAAGCTCGTTCTCCTAATTAGACCCTCTTGTTTCTGATTCATTGTCCCTAACGCTTTTACTGAACCAGTTATTTAAAATCTCTGCTTTTTCCAAATTGTCAGTAACTTCTTCTCCATCCTTTACTTCTCATGGTATGTTATTTCATCACACTTTATAACAAGTGAAGGCATTTAAAATTTTTTCTTGCTATACATCCAATGTGTCCTGCCCACTTGAGATTGTTATCAAGTGTTATGCCAAGATACTGACACTTCGAGTCTTTATCCAATTTACAATCATAATAAACCCTTTTTTTATCAGAGTACCTAATAAGCAGATATAACTTTCATCCTATTTATTTTACTTTAATTCTATGTTGACCCACCCAGCTACATATCCTGTTCAGATCACCCTGCAACTGTTTACACTTTTGGTCCTATTATATAACATTATGTCATCAGCAAACAACCTAACTTCTGATTGTAAAGCATCAACACAATCATTCATTATAATGAATAACAATGGTCTCAATACACTACCTTGTTTCACTACCATGTTCACATTCACTTCTTTTGATGCTGCATTTCATACCCTAACTTTTTGCTTTCTACCTTTTATGAGTTCTTCTACCTAGCAAATCAATTTTTCATTCACACCGATAGTTTCTACCTTATTTAGCACAATTTTAATGGTTTACTCTGGCAAAAGCTTTTGAAAGATATAGTGTGCCACATTATCATTTTGAACTCCACTGTAAATTCTATCTGCAATACCTTGCATACAGCCTACTAAATGAGATTTGCATGAATATCCTTGCCTAAAGCGATATTGCTGACTTTGAAATCACTAGCATTCCTCAGTAATCTCTGATGTGGTTGCATATCAATCTCTTGATTAACTTACCTATCACTCATGTCAAACAGTTTACCCTGTAATTTTTTAGTTTACTCGTCACTCCTCCTTTATGGTCCAGGTACTACTATACTAATAATCTGGTAGCAGCAAATATACAGACTCAATTTAAATAATCCTGCTATCTTTAAGACATCCATAGAAATATTATCTACACAAGCCCTCTTATGGTTATTTTTATTTTATTTATTTTTTAGCATTCTTGGTTCCTTCACAATATCCTCAAGATGAATTTCAAAATTTTTAGTCTGCTTATTTCTAATCCTGTGCATAATCTCATTCTGCGATTTGCACACTCCCATTCTTGAATCATTGTTTCTAATGGTCTCACTAAACCAGTTCTCTGCCTTTCCCAAATCCTCGGTAACTTCTGCTCCTTCGTTATCTATAATTGTCTCAACACCCGCCCTTCCCCTCAGTTTTCCGACAGAGCCATAGTAATTTCTGCAATGCACAAGTCAGAGGTCCCCTGCACCAATAATATTCTTCATAAACCCATTCTTAGCAATTATTAATTCCTTACTTGGTTATTTCAAGTATTCCATACTGTCTTCCTGTCTCTTAACTCTGTTATGTTCTCTTCTCACCAATATCTCCTTATTATAGAGTGCAGAGTCTGTACTTTGTAAGGCACCCTTTAGTTCACCAAAAGCACTCCCACTAGCCATCCCCAGTAGTAAAATATTCTATAGATCAATTGTGAAGTCACTTAGAAATTTCGAGAAGAGTAATTGTCAACTTGAAGGAATTTCCCTGTATTCATTTCCACAGTGAGAACTCAACATGAGAATCATTTTAAAGTGTATTTATTATATCGGGAAAGGTTTATTTTAAGAGATAATTCAGTTTGTTCCCATTTTGAAATACGCGATCAGGAAAGTAAAAATCTAAGATTTGAAATATCTTTGAATTGAGTAAAGTCACAGCTGTTCTTTTATCACCAGCTATAGTCAACATTGTCCCAAGTATTTTGGTAGTAAAATTAACCAATATGGCAAAGTTTAACTAGCTGTTTTAATTAAGAGAAAAAATGAACTTTTTAACTAAAAGGAATACAATTGAGAAATTTATATCAGTAGATAGCCTAATTGAGACAATTAGGAATATATAATGGTTTTGGAAAAAGTTTAAGCACTTGTCTGGTAATTAAGTTTTTAAAGACAGATTGTCACTAATTGTTGTTGGAGTCCACCAAGCTGGTGACATAGGAGACTTTAACGTTAAGCTTATAGAAATCCTTTTGGATGCTAAATTAAATTAAAATTAAATTAAAACAGATAGAACATGATCACAGGAAGCCCTTGCATAATTTGAAAGTTAAGCTATTTCGTACTTTGGGAGATATTAATTAAAGAAAAAAGTTACTTACATCATAGTGTGGCAGAACGAAGAACAAGGGTTTATAGATTACTCTCTGTCAGTAAGAGGTTGCTATGGTAACAGTTGGCTATCAACGAGAGCTAGCGTGAGAGCATAGACACGAGTTGGAACGTGAAGTTATTGATAAAACAACCTGCAATATTCGGAGTTAAAGCATATGATTGTACTTTAATAAATGTTAATTAATCATCAGACAAGTTTACTCATTATTTAAACAAAAGTTTAATAAAGTAAAAAAACAAATCGGCACGAACTACAAATGAAAGGTGACATCGGAAGAAAAGCAATATAAAGTAGAACAACAATCTTCATAAAAAGATAAATACGACCGAACACAAGAAATACGACATGAAGTGTGACATGAAATGCGACATGAAATGCGACAATAGGCCGTGGAAAGCTTACAAAAGGCCATGCGGCCACCATGATTTGGCTCAATCTTTCGCTGGAAAGTGCTAGTTAACTGAACGAACGGCTCCAAGCGGTTTCGGCAAATTCCAACATGTACTCACTAATGTTAGGGGGACTTAGTGAGTTTGTCTTCTCTTATGAATATGCTTAATCTGCAGTCTTCAATGGAACTGTTGTTCGATGCTTTATCCACATTTCTGGTACCGACAGTGTACGAGTGAACTTCAACCAAGAATATAAGTATTGTGTTACTCTGAAAATGTGTACAGTGACTTTATTTCAATTACCCTTCCCATTTGGGGTTTAATACGAATGCATGGTGGCCAACTTATTTATTATAGGTGCCAGGAGGCTACACATGGTCACAGACTTAATTGTTCACAGTCCAGGCAAAAGTGTTAACACCCCTATTAACCTTTTGGCCTGGCAACTTCTGCTTTTTCTGTTTTGGAATAAAAGTTTCTTCACCCTATTTTATTATCTCATTGAACTGTCCCAACTTAACTCCACCGTACTAGTGACATATGTATATTCAAGTTAATGAAGCCTGGTTTGATTGTGATGAGAAATAGTGTCAGAAAAAGGATGCAGTCTTTCTTACAGAGCTGCATTTCATAGTGAAATCCCAAAACAGTTAAATATTTAGGAATCCTGACTATTGGAAGATGTTTCCAGTAGCAGTGTACATTTCTTAAACTTTTCCACCATCTCTAGGATCCCAAAAAGAAGCTATAGACCCATTGAAATATAAAGGTGGGACACATTCTTGAACATTTAACTTAATTTAATTGGAATGGAGCACAGGCTCCAGTGGCAATTTTCCTACTCCCCCATCTTCCCCCTATCCTGCACCCACCTACATTTACCCTCTACAAATTTTATCTTTAAATTCTTTCAACGTTTTCGGTAAATTATTCATCATTTCTGTTGGTAACTCATTCCAATCCCTGACACCCTTACCTAAAAAAGAGAATCTTCCCACACCCTTGTGCCTGAAATCGAGTGCCAGCTTGTGGTCATGGTCATCTTTTCCCTTCCACGCACTACTTTTCATACCTATTGCAATATCTTTCCATGCCTCATCGCCAGTATATGCCCTGTACACTCCCATGACCCTCCTCATCCTCCTCCTGTCTTGCAATGAATCCCATTCCAGCTCCTTTATCATATCCGTCACTGATTGCATTCTGCGATAATTTCCAGAAACAAATCTAGCAGCCCTTTTTTTGCACCCTCTCCAACTCCTGTATTTGATATGTAAACTGAGGGTCCCATACCACATTACCACATTCGAGCAATGGTCTGAACAAAGTTCTGTAACCCAACTCCCTCACTTCTCTGGTACATCCCTTCATCACTCTCTCCAACAAGTGCAGAATTTTGAAACCTTTTCCTACCACCTGTCCAATGTGTCCTGCCCAGTTAAGCTTGTTATCAAATGTAATGCCAAGATATTTACATTTCAAGTCTTCAGTAAGCAATTCTTTCCCCACCTTATATTCATAATTAACGATTTGTTTTTTATTTGTGTATCTAATAAGCTGACTCTTCTTTGCTTTTATCTTCATCCCACGTTTACCAACCCAACACTGCTCACATATATTTCTGTTGTGGTTGCATATCAATCTTTCCATTAATTTACCTACCACTGATGTCAAACTGATTGGCCTGTAATTCTCAACTCTATTTCTCACCCCTCCTTTATGTACCAGTTCTACTATTGCACTTTTCCAGTCCTGTGGTAAGCAGTATGTCTAGACTCAATTTAAATAATATTTCAAGGTAAGGTACAATTTCACATCCGGCTATCTTTAAGATATCTGTAGTAATATTATCTACACCAGCCCCTTTATGTTTTTTCAGCTTTCTTATGTCCTTCACGATTTGCTCCGGATGAATTTCAAATTTAGTATCTTCATTTCTAATTGTGTTGTTAAGCTCGTTCTCCCAATTAGACCCTCCCATCTCTGATTCATTGTCCCTAATGCTTTCACTAAAACAGTTACTTAAAATCTCTGCCTTTTTCAAATCCTCAGTAACTTCTTCTCCAGCCTTATCTATAAGTGTCTCTACACCCTCCCTTCCCCTCAGTTTCCTGATGTAGCCATATGAATGATAATGAAAGCATTTATTAAGGCACAATCTTTCCAGTTACTATCACAAATTTCAGAAATAGGTTAGCTGAAAACCTGAGACCTCTTGTTGTTTTGGGTGTTAGAAAACTATTTTGTCTCACCAAAGCCACAATGTATTTTTATTTTTAATGGCCTAGGATTTTGGTTCCTCAAAACTGAAGTGAAGGATGTCTAGTAACATGGATTCCCCATATCAGGCTGAAAAACGTTTTACAACTGGGGTATGACATTTGCCAAAGAGATTATACAGGGTGTTTCAAAAATGACCGGTATATTTGAAAAATCAATAAAAACTAAACGGGCAGCGATAGAAATACACCGTTTGTTGCAATATGATTGAGACAACAATAAATTTTCAGGCCAAAAAACTTTCAAAATTATTTACAATTTTCAACAACAGATGGCACTGCAGACGATCTGAAAGATATAGAAGTAAACACAGTCTGTGAGTCCGCCATTCTGTAAGTTGTCTTTCTGCTGTAAGTGTGTGCTGTTTACAGATTGCAAGTCTGCTGTGAAAAAAATGGTTTATTCCTTAGAATAATCGTACTTTAGATTTTTCCAGAATGCAGCGCCATCTTGTAGGCATGGTCCCAATGTTCAAATTTTCATTTCTTTCGTATAATTTGTTCTCTGCAATATTTAATTTAATTAGACCAGTCGCCAACCCAAATGATTTTAATAATGGGATTTTCCAATGAAGGGTAATATCAAAAGATTTTTCTCAACACAGATTTTAAAGTCAAATTCAAAGGCATATTTACTCTGACAACAGGAATTGTTACCAGAAAGACTTCATTCCGAAAATTGCAGATTAATGCCACGACAGTTATCTACACTCCATTCAGACACAATAAAAGTTCACTCCACTTCAAACCTCAAACGAAATCATACTGATTGACAAATTTAAATTAGAGAAAAGAAGTTTGTTAAGTCAATGATCCATTTCCAAAATTATAGTTGCTGTCTATGAATATTCCAAGTCTGGTTATTCATGATTGGTCTACGCTGCACTACGCTACGCGACACCGCTGTCATTGACCATAACGCCCGCCCGCACTTCATATGTTCACCCTTTAACCTGTTTGAGACTAATGCGTCTGAGGTCATCCCTCTGGTTTCTTATATAGACTCCCCCAAGCCACTCCATCCCTGAAGGGAATTTTCCACTCCATCTAGCATCCTCTCTACACTCCCTCTCTCTACCCTCTCTCTCTTACTGCTCCGAGTTGTAAAGGCTTCTCCCCTAAGTTTTTCCGATTTTCACGAAAGTTTATAATAACGTAGAGTTCATTATCCTAATCATTTTCTATCCTTATAAAAAATTTCATATCTGCTCTCCTACTGTTGTTATTAATTTTCGAAGTTCAATAAACCTATTTTCTAGATCTAGAGGCCCAACTGTTCATTCTAGCATGTTTGTTCTAATCTTCAGAAATTCTACATATTTTGACAATTAATTTGGTGTATCTCACTCCCTTCTAAAAACCTTTCATTAAAAAGATATCATCTTTCGAAGTTTTCATCCCTCCTTGGCGCCATCATTGAATTCAGATCAAATACTTTGAAAATAAATATCTTATATTGAGAGTGCATTGTTATGATAAAACTTTCCGCTAAACTTACAATAAATAGGGTACCTCCCAGATGTTTGGTCTAGTTTACTTTCACCTTTGTCAACCTTCGTTTCTATCCATTATAGACGATCTGGTTAGCTACGATGCTTTAACAGATTTCACTTTGAAATTACTTTTAAAATACTTCAACTCAACTCAATAATCTCAAACTGCTGTCATCATCTTTCCACAAGAAGACCTTTAATATGATGTAATTTTCTTTTGACTACTTATTTTATTCTCAACTTACTATTTTTTCCTTTATTGAAAACCTACCTTAAAACTCGTCATATTTACTCTAAATTCCATTTGAAACCATATTTTGTACGTCTAAACCGAGATTCGATACTTTCATCTCTCTATCTTAATTCATTTACCACCATTCTTTCATACCGCTATGAACCTGCTGGCTGTTGTGTCATCTCTGGTACAAAGCGTCTCTGTTCTGATTTTAAGATTGCGCTTAACTTTCTTTAGAAAATTTGTCCAACATTGAGACTACTACCAATATGATTGTTACATACTCTTCTACACCTGATAGTGTTATCTTGTGGGGGAAATATCACTTTGGGTAACCTGTTAAAACTGATATCAAACATTCTTCCTTCTCGTTTTCTCAGTTGCCAATAAAGCCAACTATATTACAATCTGTTGTTGAAAATTGTAACTAATTTCGAAAGTTTGTCTGCCTGAAAATTTACTGTTGTCCCAAGCATATTGCAACAAACGGTGTATTTCTATCACTGCCCGTTTAGTTTTTATTGGTTTTTCAAATATACCGGTCATTTTTGAAACACCCTGAATGCTTGCCTCACCAGTCATTCATCTCAGCATATTGCTTCTAGCTTTAAGCCTCATCAATGTTGACGTAATTAGAGGCAGGGAAGGTCTGAGGGCATGGCCTTTAAAATGAACCATCCCAGCATTTCCCTGGAGTGGTTTGGGGAAACCGTGGAAAACCCAAATCTGGATGGCTTGAAAGGGATTCAAACCTAAATCCTCCCGAATGTGAGGCAACAGTATTATCACTCACTCATTACCCTCAGATTTGGTTTGTGCCATCCTAGTAATCCATGCATTAAAGCCAGGGTCCCCTTTCCCCAAGATAGACAAAGTTTCACCATCATGGCACATGGTGGTCGTTTAAGCATGCAAGGAGGTTACAGTGTGGTAAAGTCGTGGCACTCAGAAATTTGCAGCTCAGGTACCATGTGTGAATAAAGAACCATAACTGACACTTCTATACAAGGCCCCTCAAGGGTAGAAAATAGAATGAACTTGCCCAACACACTGATATTTGCCGGGATGATTTATCTGAACTGCCACAAAGAATCGTGTATGGACGAGAATCATGCAGATGTAGTAGTAAGGTGAAGTGCTCCATTTTGAGCGAAGGAATGTACACAAAAGATGGGAAGAAAAGGATTTAGAAGAAAAGTATTTTGCTGCAGATAGAAATATAGATCACTTGTGCAGGAATGATTAGGTATGGGCTACCATGTCTCAAGTCTTTTTAAAATGTGCTTAGAAAGGTAACAGGAAATTAATCACAAAGGAGAACAGGGGAGTGGTGACAGAGATGCACAAAATAATATCACTAGGGATTTGATTTACAGTATAAAGAAAAGCTTTCATTAGTAAGTAGGGGAATCAGATACTGGAATAAATTATGAAGGGAAGTACCAAATAGTTACCTCATATGATAAAATAATTCAAAGTAAAAATTCATGTAATAGGTGTATATGAAAATTGCCTCTAGGCCATAAGATCAATAAATAATAATAAATAACTTGGGTACTAATGTTGCCCTCCTCTTCCTCCTCCTCCTCCTCCTCCTCCTCCTCCATAATGTCTTTTGGATATGCTTTCGGTAAGGGATGGGATAATTTTGTCAAAATAACATTAAGTTAAAGAAAGTGATTGGTAAAATTGGTTAACTTTGTCTCCAAAACTTCAATTTTTAAACCAAGATAATCTTCCAGCACTGGAAGACAGGCTTCGAAACATCACTTCAAATTGAAGCACTCCCGTGTGGGGAAGCGTGAGAATGTTTTATACAGTTAATGCATTAGAAAAGTCTCCATTCATTCATCACTTGAAAATATTTCACTCGTTAAGTTATCTAATTTCTATTCAAGTGTTGTAATGTTTTTAAAAACATAAGATATTCATGTAAAATTTTAGAACTAAATGAGCATTTGTCAAGTAAAACATTACACAAATGATCTGATCATTCCATCCCTCTCTACCCCTCTGTGCAGCTACTGTACAGCTTGTCATATTAGAATGCAACAGAATACTGTTCTTCACAATACTGATGTTCAGAGAAATTTTCAGCTTTATGAAACTAATATTTAATTTCAAAGAAAAACGCTTAGTTGCAGAAAGTTCTGTACTGTACTTGACATGCATGTTATCTTCAGTAAAACAACTATAAATTTGAAATAGAAAGAAAATACATTTAGCAATTAGACCCAGAATCTAGTAGGATATGACAAGAGCTTTTCAGAATCTAATTTACAACTTGCAACTCCAGACCAACTCCTGAATATTATGAAGCAAAACAATAGTAATAGGCTACTTAGTTTCCCTAGATCATTCAATACCTCTGTTTGCACAGGCCATCCAGTGCACCTCACGGACGTCAGCTACTTCACGGCCAATCAGATAAGTGAACACACGTACTGGCATCTCAACCTCACCATTAGGCAATTTATTCCAGTTATAAAGTTCAAAGATGTCTTTGTAGTTATATGGAACACCATCTGTGATAAGCATTATGGCCTGGTTGCAATGGGCTCCACTTGATCCTTCCCGATACTGTGAAAGAACAAACAGTAAAACAAATCATTATTACCAATGTCTTAAGTGGTACCTGTGACATAGTGTAACATATCTATAAGCTCACTGAAAGCATTTCTACTAGCCAACCTCAATAGTAACATGATTTATAATTCGATTTCAAGGATGCTTTAGTGGAACATAGAAATTTCAGATAAAGTAGTTTTTCAACCTTAATGGATTTTGTTGCATTCATTTACACTACTAAAACTCATCATAAGAATCATTTTAAAGTGTACTCATTATAGCAAGAAAAAAATAGTTTAAGACATATTAGATTTGTTTACGATCTTTAAGCCACGTGCTTAGTGAGGACAAAAACTAAAACTTAAAATAACTGGGAATCACATAAAGTTACAGCTGATATTTCATCGTCAGTTATAGTCAGCATCTTCTAGCATATTTTGAATGTAATATCTAATAATTATGCAAAGTATAGTTAGTGTTTTTAATTAAGAGAAAAAAATCAAAATTTTAACTAAAAGAGAAGTTTATACCAGAAGACGGAGCAAATCAAGAGGGTCAAATATTCATATATATGTTCCTATAGAAAACTTAGTGCATTTATGAGATAAATCGGATTTTGGGAATGGTTGTCACTATTAAGGAATCACCAGAGTTGATGACGTAAAATTAATGTAATAGAAGCCTTTTTGAGAACCAAATTAAGTTGAAATAGATGGAATAAGATATCAAGAAGCTTAGGTATAATTACAATTTAAATAATTAAATACTCTCCAAGATGTTAATTTTTGAAGGTTCTTGCTGAGGTCACAAGGTTGACGAGTTAGTGGGATGGACAGTAGCCATGTTGGTCTCTCGGGTAGTATGCAAGCTGATTTGGTTGGGGTGGTCTCGTGTGTGACTATGAGCAAATGGCTCCACATAGAGATAGCATGTTCCGATAATGTGGTCGAAATTCTTTGATAATAGACTGGGGGCATGATGAGAGTTTGTTTTCACTCATAAATGCACTTAACCTGTTGATCTTCGTTGGAGAAGCAGTCTGATTGCTTTTTAAGTCTGGTACCGAACTTTGTAAAGGAGAAAATTTTGGCAGAAAATAGAATTTTTGTAACTCTGAAACTGTGTACTGTGAGCTAATTTCTAATTTTCTTTGACATTTGAGGGTATCAATTGTGTGGCAGCCATGTTCTTAAGAGATTATAGGCTGTCATGAATATCAAATAATACTATTAACAGTTGGAACATTGTTTTAGCTATCCCCCAGCATAAAGCATTTGTTTCACAATAGGTCAAAGAATGTTATTTGACTTATCAGTTTAGCAATGAAATTTTAAAAGAATTAAACAAAAATTGGAAGCTCTGATGGGATAAAATTATGCCACTTATTCAGTAACTAAGATACAGGAGAATTATAAATATGGGCTCTAGAGAGCAAATTAAATTCATATCCTGTGCCAGCAAAAACATCTTCCAATTTCAAAGTTTAGAAGTTTGTCATACTTATAATGACAAGATTAGTGTTATGTGTACACTAGGATGGAGCATTTTTTCCCATTTTTTGGTTGATGATAAGCTAATAGTGAAAAGTTGTTGTCTTTAAGACTCCAATTAATCCTTGCAAAATATTATTTGATTTGGTTTAAATCTCATCAATATCACTGAATATTCTTTATTTATCACATAATTGCTACTATTGTCTATTTTCAACACAAAAAACAGAGCATGATCATAAGCTACTAACTTAAAATAAGAGGAATGGGGAATACAGGAGAATGCAGTCAGTCACACTGGTCACATCATCAGTGAGCTATTGTTTTATCGCTTGCTTCAGTTGCCTGATTTATTTAACACAGAACCTCAATTTGTTTACATAACAAGCATGCCAAGAACTCCAAGTACATTCAAATACACTCTTTATGGCGATATTTGTGAGATAAAAGAGAAGATTTTACCTACTTATGGAGATGCAATGAACTACTATGAATGGATGAGACAGCACCTAAAATTGTAATTAGAAACTGCAAAAAAAAGCCCAAATTTTCAGAAATAACAGATACAATGACATCCATGATTGAAAATATTTGCCAAACTGCAAATATTCCAACAATAAAATTAAGAAGGGTCATACACATGTTGAAAGCATATAATTTAAAATTAAAAAATCTACTCAATTCTATCAAGAGGCTGTTCCCAGAAAAATAAAGTTTTCAATAAAGCAGTAAGTTACTTTTTGATATTTCATCATGCCAGTCCAATGAATTTGCTCAATGAATATCTTCCGAAGGTAAAGAGGTACCCAAAGAAGTAGGAGCTTTTTTTAATTGATCAAAGAAGGTCTCAGAATATGATAATACGTGGAATTGACATAACCATTATGAAGTAGTTTGCAAAAGAACCTAAAGAGGAAACAGGAACAAGAAAACTGCTCAATCACAGCCTTAAATGTCAGCTGTTTTAGAAGTTAGCAGCACCGTTAGTGTCTGAAAGGTGTAGTAGAACAGATAACTTCACAAACACCATAAATGAAGCTGTTCCCGAGAAGAAAAGGAAATCAAAAGTCAATTTACCTGTGTTATCGAAGACATGTGTCAGGTATGGAGTGTCAAATAGAGCTGCAGCAGTGATTGCATCATCTGTTTTGTTTGACATACTTTGATGGGACAAAATTTCGATGTATCGAAGGAGAAATGCTTCCAGAAATGGACAAAGATTTGAGTGCAGATCAACAGAACTTGCACAAGATTGTCTAAGGTGATTTCCCAGATCTGGCAAATAAATCTCAAGGGAACATGTCATATACTCATTGGGTCACACATGCCAACCAAATACTACATTTGCAGTTAACAACAGACACTAAATGAAAATTTGACAACTTTGGTTAATTTGTTGCAAAAGCTTACACGTCGTCTTGGTTCTTCATTAAAAATAATGCAAAGATGGAAAGCAACATATTTTTAACATAATTAGGGCCTCCAGGTACCTGTGAGAAAACCTAAAAAAAAAAGGTTATTGATCCTGAAATTCAATAAAATAGCTTTCTTGAATATCCTGAGAGCATTCTTCTTACAATGATAACTGATGACAAGAAACATATTCAAGAACTGGCAGCCCAACTCATATTGAAAGGTCCATAGTATGCCTCTTCAATAAACACGTAGGCTATTTGAAGTTTCATATATTAATTTCAATGCTTCAAAATATATTGATTTAATAAATTGGCAGGAGATATTAATTGAACCACCAATTGTAAAAAAATTGAAAGACAAAGAAATTCAGTACATCATTGAATCTGATGATAAGAATGAACTATTGTTTTTAAGGCTTCCTTGCCATACCAAAGCTGTTGAGTGGGCTCTAAAGATGATGATGGAAGCTGCCTCTTCTCAATGCACTCGGAGCAACAATGAAAATTCAGAAGTGCGTATAAGGGCTGTGGACAGGACTATCCCCTTTCCATCTCCTTGCTCTGATTTCCAACTAAGCCAGGAAGTTCAGGTCGTTACGTAAGTCAAATGAACATAATTCTGGTTTATATTTTAATGACCCTTGTAAATCAATAAATAAAAAAAGAGGGTCAACCTTGGAAATTTACCTAACTGGAGAGTGTTTTATAAAGTCTAATAGATCCTTTCAGCAGTAAAAATATCCATTCCCAGATTGAACACTAGTCACTGATAAAAACTGCATTTATGTATACAGGCTGAATATGAAAAACTTGAATTTGAACCAAATAAAATAAAAAATGTTGAGCAATCAAAACTGGTTCCAAATTCTATAATATCAGAAAACTTAAATTCTAGAAATAATTAAATTTTTTTGTTAACACCAGAATCAAAATCATAATTTATTATTTTATTCTGTAGATTATTGTTTACATCTAAGTTTTACTGATATTTATAAAATTATCATGTTGAAAAGAGACATGTGTAAATAGTATTTTAAAATATCTAGCCTTGTAACTTTGCTTATTCAGATAAATCATTTCTGTTGTAAGAACATTTTTGCAGCAGCTGAATTAAAAGTGTGGCGAGCAAGAAAGCTGTTACAACAGCATCAGCTCTGGCAGGCAAAACTGGATGGAAAGTGAGCATACCTTACTAAAATTCAACTGAACATTTTAAACAGGTATCTTGTTTTGGGTGTGAGTTGTTTTTCAGCAATTTAAATCAAGATTATGCATGTTAAAACTGTTGTAAATGATGTACAAATCAGTTCTTTATGACAGTTAATTTTGGTTTGTCACATGAAAAAAATAATTTACTAACCACATGAGAGCTATATGCGTCCTTCAAAATGCATGATCTCACAAACTCGAGAAGTACTATCAGTAATTGAATTTAAAATGTGTGAAGTAGAGAGCATTAAATTTGTTTACCGTTACCAGATTTTTAGTTTTAAGACATTGCAAGAACTAACATTTATACCGATTAGTACACAAACGAAATTAATCAGGTCAAGCATAGCTTTATTTAAAGGTTCTAGTGGAAATGTTATTGATATTTTATCGAGTCAGAATTTTTTTTAACATATTTAACTTGATACAGAACCAGTGTAAGCATCTTAGAATTTTGGTTAAATTCTAGCCTCTCACCTTTAGACATTAGAGGGAAAGTTTACTCTGTAGTAGAAGATAGTTTCGTTTCATGGTTAGGTTATGAGAGTAAGGCTTTGTATGGCATAGAGATACCGTAACCTATCACACTAAATAAAACCTTTTAGGGATAATAAATGCACCCATAATTAAATAAAGGCTCTAAATAAACCTTTAATAACAAAAAGAAGACATCAGGTTGGGAGGAAAGAGATTAAATCCCACAACTTCAATTTCAAATAATAGATTTTGATATAAGTTAACTTCGTAGTTTCTAAACCAATTTGAATGCAGTAAAGACCTTTAGTAGTTGTTAAACGCCGAATATAAACTCTGAATAATAATAAACAAACTTTTAGTCAACTGGAAATTAAACAATCAGTAATAATATTACCTTGGACTTAGGAATTGCTAACTGGGGAACATTTTGTCATTTTAAACCAATTTTAGGAGCAAGAAAGTAACTTAATAGCAAATAAACCAACTAAAGTAACTTTCTGTAGTGATATTAACACCTTTTACTAACCTTTGATATGATAATCCATAATAATCCAGTTCAGTGCACAAGTAATTTCTAATATTTGGCATTTCACTGTTTTAACACACTTTCGAACCAAATAAAGTAATTGTAGGGAAGTAATCAGGCGATTAGAAGATAAATTCACTAAAATTTCGTAGTTCCAGGACGTTTAAATAACTTAAATCAATTTTTAATGCTTCGTCAGTTGCACTTCACTCTAAATAATTTTTATCTCAAAAGCCTAGAGAACATTCAAAATAAAAAGTAGATTTCCGGAAAGAACCAAAAATCTAAGATCACGTATAATTATTTCAAGTAATTACCAGCAATAGAACCGATGCTATAGAGATCTTAAAATTGCATCCACGTGTGGAGTTTAGAAATATTTTCCAACCGATCTAAAGTAGATACAGAGATGAGACAACTTTCAGAATACGCGATTTAATTCAGAGAATCTCGTGGTAATTTTATATTTGCAATAAAAGTCCTAGAAATAAAGTTATAAAATTAAAACAAAAATCACACTTTGGTTACAGCGTGGTTAATCTTTCCCTGCACCAATCTTAATAAAAATCACACCAATAAACTCGCGAATTTTTGTAGATCACAGTGAGAATAAAATAATTTGCATAAATCGTGGCATTAATAAAATGACGAAATGTAGGAATTTTCAGCATAATAGTAAATCCCCAGGTAGGAAAGTAGTCCACTTCTACGCTGGGAACTTTTAAACCAGTTGCTTAAAATTATTCATTAAATATTCACTATTTCACAATTAAATATGTCGAAACACTGCCACACTTAAAGTTTTGGATAACTGTTTAGTTACTGAGATATTTCCGATCTAATTCGTTAAAGTGTGGGCAGAAAGCGGCGTTCTGGCTCTGACGTCAGCGAAGGTATAAATTAGAGGCCGAGGTGACGCTATTGCCTTTTTCCGGGTTGCAGTCTTGTTAGTAAGATGATCTAAGCGTGTGTTGGTGTGTTGGCTATTCCGACGTTAGGTTGGAGTGCGGGAGTTATGTTGGCATTTCTGGAGTCAGCCATTATGGAAGGGGCGTGGCTTTGGTTTGACATGAACTTGTAACTTTTCTTTGGGGTTTGTTCGGTGTTACCTCTCTCCATAACCTGTAACTTTTGGATCGATTGTTCGATTAGCCTACGCAACTTAAGAATGCTGTTTGAACTTTGAATTTTCATTTTAATAAACTGGAAGAATTTTGGAAAGTGAACTGTTTCATTTCTGTAGCTGTTACCATACCTTTTCAATATTTGGGTCATTAAATATTGTGGCGACCTGTTAGCATTCTTGTTGTATCCTGGCAACATGGTCAAGTTAAATTAAAATATGTAACAAACTTTCATTGGACAGTGAAGTGCTACCAAGACAGTTAGATAAGGTACTTAGGCGATACCAACCCCAGTGTCGGTCTGGTTCCTTACACCAGTTCGAGTCAATTATGATTATAGTTGCGCCAAGCTCTGAGGAAAACCTGAATGTATTTCCCATTGTTAAATATTAATATTTTTTTAAGTGGTAATGAATTAATGCTTTCCTTTTGGTACACATGCTTTGGTTTTACAGAGATGAACTACTAACATTTTTCCTTTTTATTGGAACAAAACTGCACATTTGTAAGACAGGACAAGAAAGACATCATTTTGTTGAATCCTTATAACACTGAGCCACCACAGAAGTATAAATTCAATATAATTTAAATATATCCTCTATCAACTTTACATGATTAAATGTTAGCAATTGAGAGTCAAAGAACACATGAAATTAAGAGTAAGAAATTCTTTGACCAGTCTTATCCAACATATTATTAATATATATTTATACTTGAAATTTACCGCAGTCTTAAGTTAATTGAACTGAGTTTATAGTAAATAAGATAGGATAGGCAAAATAAACAGTTACCCGTCACTTACCACAGATGAAGACAGGAGGGCGAGACACGTAAAAACACAAAAACAAACGAATTGCACAATATTTCGACTTTAGTCATAGTCATGTGGGAGGCGAGGCATATGACAGGGGGAAAGATGTGGTCACATCCCAACCCGCCACATGAATGAAGCACAGGCGGGAAACGCGTGGTAGTGGTAAAATTGCCGGGAGGGGGGGGGGGGGATAGGCTTGACCAGCGATAAAAGTGAAACAAATCAACATAATCTTTGTGTAGCATAATTCAAAAAGTTATAATTGAAAATAAAGGGAGATGGAAAAATTTAAATATATTATATATTGTAAGACCCAAGGCTGATACCGGGGCTGTAGTATCGCCTTAGTGCCTCAACTAACAGTTTATGTTTATTCAAAGTTCTGCGGAAAGTTCATGAAATAATTTAGATTTGACCATGTAGCCTGACAGACTCAATGTAAATGCTTGAGGTAGCCACTAGATCTGTTACTAAACCACAAATCTAGAAAAGGTTTACTGTCTACTATGAAATCACAAGTCCACTTTACTCGAAAATTTTGAAGTTTATTTAAAAGAAATCACAAGTTCAAAATAGCATTACACAGTTGAGTAGGCAAATCGAACACACTTTTCCAAAAGGTTGCAAGTTGTGGAGAGAAATTTTACCGACCGACCCCTTTAGTAAATTCACAAGTTCATGTTAAAAGTTAACCTCGCTGGCTATCACGCCAAGGTTCCAACATGGCTTACCCAATGACGCGAAGGTCTAACCGTTTCCTACCTGCTTCCACACAAGACTTGCGCAGACTCACTCACATAACGCTCCCCGGAACAAGATAGATGAAATCAAACGAA
>JARYHS010000550.1:0-19226 GCA_031002005.1 Vandiemenella viatica | reverse complement strand
CCAGACCGTTAAAAGCAATAGTTGTCATTTCTCCTCGCTGTTGAACGTGTCACGTTAACATTCGACATCCCAAAAGATTACTTTGAATATACGGCAGAAAACTGATGACCCATTCTGAGGAAACAGAACCTTACCTGGCTTTCTTACAAAATGTTCTGAAGATCCTACTAATCTAACTATTCAAGTCACTTAATCTGCAAGATGGTTTTCACTTACGCGTCAATCTACTATATAATTTCGTAAGGGAGCATCCATAAACCTCGAAGCTCCATTTTGGCCTCCTGTGAACCCCCATCCCCCCACGTAGCGTTACGTGGCTTTTGCCTCTACCTCTCTCCTACCCCCCTCCCCCCCCCCCCCCGCCCCTCTCCCCACGTAGCTTTTTCCCCAGAAGACATTTTGTACTGTTTTCTCCTGTCAGACTATTGTAAATTACATACGGAGATAGTTAACTAAGGGAAATGAATAGTCACATGCTTTTCTGTGTTCTGTTCCTCATTTTAATTGTGAAAAATTTTATGTAAGGAAAGCTAAGTGGCCTGTTTCCAGCCCCCCCCCTTTTGGACCGAGCAACGTAGTTTGGGCACGCTCCCTAAGCTCACACACTCACCTCGATAGCTATTGGCTGGAGAACGGTGCAACGTGTCAGCCTTCGCTCGCAAAACAGCGACCAGAGATACAATTCGTGGTTATGTCCACAATTTAATAGCCAAGCAACTGCTACCAAATGAATTGCCATAATACATTAATTAAGTTTGATTTGGTAGTGTTTCATAGATAAAAAAAATTGATAAATTTTGCGGCTGATAAAACGGGGATCTGCTTTTCAGTAACATGTTGCTAACGAAAGCGACTTAAAAAACTTTTAAAATTAAATTACTCATGGTCTCTGCCGTAATCACGAATGCCAATTGTCATTCCGGCTTATGATAAATTTCAATTTAATTAAAACTTTCACTAATGTTGTTGCTTGGCCAAAGTTTATACATTATGGTTTATTTGCTTTTTAGGTATTTACTGACCATTTTCGTTAATACTCTTTGTTTATGTTGATTCTTGTCTGTCCGGGTGGCGCCGCGTCATGTTTCTTGAAACCGACGTTTCGACCCTCATTCTGAGGTCTTCCAGGGCAGAACTGCCAAAAGACCCTAGAATGAGGGTCGAAACGTCGGTTTCAAGAAACATGACGCGGCGCCAACCGGACAGCCAAGAATCAACTGACTCTGGCCGCGGAAGCCTACGATTACACTCTTTGTTCATGTGTGAGTTATTAGGTTATTTTAAGTGGACATCAGAACAAATATGTTACCGAATCAACTATTCTAGCAAGTTGGCTTTTCATAGCGTTTCTTAGTTTAAAAAAATATTGATAAATTTTGCGGCTGATAAACCGGGGATCTGCTTTTCAGTAACATGTTGCTAACGAAAGCAACTTTAGAAAAAACTTTTAAAAAATAAATTATGATAGTCTATGATGTAGCCACGAATGCCAATTGTCATTCTGGCATAGGATAAATTTCAATTTAATTACAAGAACACCCAACATGGCCGACACCAGTTTCCAGACTAACGCGGCAAAAACCGTTCCGCAACAAGAAGACTGAGTTACCTTACATATCGTTCCACCGGGCTCCAGCTTTTATTGACTCCAGCTGTATCACACATGTATACTGCCGCTTAGCAAAAAGTATGTATATTGCACTAAACGATCTAGATCAGTGATCCGCAACCGGTGTGCCGCGGCACACTGGTGTGCCGCGACAAGGTGAAAGGTGTGCCGAAAAAATTTACTAGTTATAGGGAATTAATTGCCATTTTTTTATTAATTACGGTATATTTTAGATTCATGTGCCTCGAATTGCTACGTATAGTCGTATTTTAAGAAATTAAATGTTATTTATTTACTCACACTTGCTATTAGTTTTGTTTATTCATTTTTTAAATATTTTTATTCCTCGCCTCTACTGCTGCTCTTTGAGGTTCCGTTATATTTACCGCATGTTATGTGTATGTGCTTTTCCCTCAATATAAACTGCTGGGATTTGCAGAACTTTCCAAGCCTTATTTTATTAAGTTCTGGGTGTTGGTGCTTCTCCAACAATACTACTTTGTTCCTGTACCGTTGCATCGGCGCATTGTTAGACATCACTGTAAAAATAATCGGCACCGTATATGTGACTTCTTTGAAGTATATAAATCCCGCTTCTTATGCCGCGTTTACACTCTCACGCGAGCTTAGACGAGGCGAGGCGAGACACCGCGAACGCGAGAGTGTAAACGGTGCACTGGCGTAGTCTCGCCTCGCCTCGTCTAAGCTCGCGAGTGCCGCTCGCCTCAGTGGCGGTCTCTTGGCGCGAGTCAAAGGCGCGAGCACATTGTTTACAGCAGAGGTAGTAAACCTTTAGGGCCTTATTACACTAGGCGACTTGGCGGCGCAACCAGCCGCGGCACTGGTGTCTCTGTTGGCGACGCAACCAGGATTCTGGTGGCGCCGCCAGCCAGCCACTCCACAACCGAGCAGTCTCTTTGCTGTTATCCTCGCATTGTACGCGAATTGTGTAGTTGAATATGTCCAGTGAACTACAGAATGTAACTGTGGAAATGAGTGGAAGTGAAAGTGTAGAGAAGACAAAGGGGTAAAGCAAGAAGAATTTATCATTTTCGTATCTTTCCCGGTAATATCAACCTTTACTAAGTACAATGATTAAAACAAAGACGATTTAGACATTCTTAAGTAATTAAAAAACTTGTTGTCGTCTGAATACAGTTTAATTGCGATGGAGCTAACACTCCGGTAGCAATTTGCACATTTACAGCACTCTCTTCACCCTCCTCCTTTCCTCCAATGAGTCTCAATCCAGCTCCTTTATCATATCAGTTACTGACTGGGTCCTGCGATAATTTCCACAAACAAATCTAGCTGCTCTTCTTTGCACACCTTCCAACTCCTGTATTTGATCTCCAAAATGTGGTCCCAAACTACACCACCATATTCAACAAATGATCTGACCAAAGTTTTGTAACCCAACTCCCTAACTTCTCTGTTACATCCTCCCATCACCCTCTTCAGCAAATGAAGGATTTTGTAACCTTTTTCTACCACCTGCCCAATTGAGTTTATCAAACGTTATGCAAAGAATTTACACTTCATCAAGCAAATCTGACCCCACTCTGTAATCATAATTAACCTTTAGATCTATTTATCTTTGTATCTTATAAGCCGACTCTTCTTGGCATTTATCTTCATTCCATGCTGACCTACCCATTTAGATATTCTATCCAGATCATCCTGCAACTGTTCAGTCTTCACCTGTTTTTATCCTATTGTATACCATTGTATCATTTGCAAAATACCTAGATTCTGACCTTAACACAGTCATTCATTAGAATAATGAACAGCAACTCCCATATTTACTTCCACTTCTCTTCATAATGTATTTCCTACTCTAACCCTTTGCTTTCTGAATTTTAAGAATTCCTGTGCCCAGCAAGTAACTTTTTCATCCAATTCAATACATTTCAGTTTATTTAAAACCATTTTATGGCTCACTCTGTAAAATGCCTTAGAAAGATCTAGTGCCACACTATCAACTTGGCCTCCCATTTCAAATTAATTTGAAATATCTTGCATATAGCCCACTATCTGAGATTCAAATGAATATCCTTGCCTAAAGCTATGTTGTCGATCTGAAAACTAGTTTCGTTCTTCACAGAGATTTCTGATATAGTTGCATATCAATCTCTCAATCATTCTGCCCATCACTGATGACAAACTAATTGGCCAGGAATTTTCACCATATTTTTAACCCTTCCTTTATGAACTGGTACTACTATCGGTCTTTTCCAATCCTTTGGTAAGCAGCAAGTCTCTTAATTCATTTTAAACAAAATTTTTAGGTAAGGTACAATATCCTATCCCACAATTTTTAATAAATCTGTAGTAATATTACCTACACCAGTTTTAGCTTTCTGAGTTTCTTCGCAATTTCCTGAGAATTTATTTCAAATTTTGTAGGTTCGTCATTTATAATCTCCTCTGATTCATTCCCTCCCATCACAGGATGACTGTCCCTAGTTGTCTCACCAAACCTGACACTCAGTATCTCTACAATTTTAAAATTGTAAAGTAGGAAGGGGGCATATGAACAGTAGACTGAACGCGTGGTGGCGAGTCTGGCGGCTCCACCTGGTGGCCTAGTGTAATAAGCTACGTAAGATACAATGCCCCGCCACGACTCTCGGCCACCAGTGGTTGCCGGCCTGGTGGCCGGGCAGGGCAGCCAGCCGGCCGCCAGTTTCTGGCGGCGCCACTGGCTGCCCTAGTGTAATAAGCTCCATAAGACTCTGTGCCCAGCGACGAGCAGAGCCACCAGTGGCCCGGCTGGTTGCGCCACCAAGTCGCCTAGTGTAATAAGGCCCTTATACCTACCGCCCGCTTTTGTATCAATGTATACCTTATGAAACAGACGTACAGCGAGTTAAAGCCCATAATAATAATTTGCCAAATACTTTGTCTGACTTTCGCTACGTTTGACACAATGAGTCTTTATAAAACTAGTCACTGTAGTTAAATCTGTCTTTTTATTTATACTTTGCGTATATAAAAGGACGAAGTTAGGTGAAATTAGATTTTATTATTTGATTTATTAATGAGATTCCTAAGGCAGATGCTGATAAAATAAAAACTGGATATCTTGGTCAATTTTGCAAGGAACAAAGGTCTCTTCTTTCGGTTTCTTTCTTTGGCTATAATATGATTAACAGCACAAATGCCTTATTACATAAGATATGAAGGAAAAGGTTTCATTAAACTGAATATCAGTTGTCATACATTTTGATATGACAGGTGTTTTTTATTATTATTTTGCCACGGGTTTTCATATCGATCACTATCGAATTTATGTTTACTTTCTGCGTCATATACGATTTCTAAACCTTCTTCCTGTCAAGTTCTAACAGCTTCTTCAATATTTGCGGTAGAAGGATTTTTCATCCAGTCATACACATCGAATTTCAAAATATCTACAAATCGTTTTTTCCATGTCTAAAGTTAGTTGAGGTGGGTACTGAATCTGTCAATATCCTCTGGAGTTATTATCGTTTATAGATAATAATTCAGGAAACTATTGAAATTTTCTTCTTAATAGATTGTAACGCAGTAGTTAAAAGTTTTCAATAAATAATGACATACAGAACATTTTGGTAACCTATAAGAGTTTTATTAGCTCCTTTAAGATGAAAATCAACATAATTAAATCTATAAATGAATGCAATTTTTCTCGGCGCTGTTTATTCATAAACGTTTCACGGGAAACAAACCGAGTAATATTGTGCATCAATAATAATATTACTCAGTTTGTTTCCGAGAAATGTTTATAAATAAATCATTAAATCTAATTAAAAAGCCTTAAAAAGTCAATTAATTTTTTAAAAAAATAACGAAAGCGTTTAACTATTGGACCAAACCCCCAGAGCCCACCACGAAAGCTGGCACTCCCACTAGTCATTCATGAATGAATTCTTGCGAGAGTGTAAACGGCAGTTCGTGTCAGCGCTCGTGCGCGAGGCGCGAGGCGAGACGCGAGGCGAGAGTGTAAATGCGGCATTACAATTACTTCAGTTCTATCATAGCTGTGCTTTGAAGTGGTCCAAGGGCGTATCCAGCGAGGGGCAGAGGGGGGCTGCTGCCCCCCCCCCCTAGAAGAAAAATTAAGTTGCCTTCAGTATGCTTCGACGAGTGAAGAACTAGTTCAGGAGCACTTTGGGAGAGAAAGATTGACTGGATTATGTCTGAGTGTGCATCGAAATTTCGTGAAAGAACACCATGAGATATTGACAAACAAAATTATTGAAATTGAAAATCCGAGACAATTAATGTTTACATAAAAAACTGACTGACGATCTTAATTAACTACATAGTAGGTCCTTAGATTAAGTAGTTGGGTTACTATATTAATCAATGATAAAAATAGTTTCCTGAATAGGTTTGAGTTTGATTTTTAATGTCATGTTTCAGTCCCCCACCCCACTTCCTTGAAACCAAAATGAGTTGCCCCCCCCCCCCTAGTTCAAATCCTGCCCCCCTCTAGTTCTGATCCTGGATACGCCCTTGAAGTGGTCTGAAAACTGTGTTAGTAGTTCGTCTTGATATTTTCTATTAAAATTAGCAGACTTTTATTTCTTCAAGATGGACAAATTATTTGAATGGAATGTTCCGTCTATGAGTGCAACTGATGAAAGCGTTGAGTCAGAAAGAAAGAAACAAAAGTTAATGCATCTGAAATATAGTGATAATTACTTATCCTAGGGGTTTCCTTGGTGTGGTGAAAAAACGTGTCCAATCCCTGAGTGTATCGTTTGTGGTGAAAAACTCAGCAACGCTGCATGGTTCCCAGTGTATTGAAACGACATTTGTCAACAAAACATTCTTCTCTGTTAAACAAAGATGTCAATTATTTTCGTAGGTTGTTGGAAAATAAGAAAAAACAAAGAACTTTCATGACCGCTACTGTACATGTTTCGGAAAAAGTACAGGAAACTAGTTATAAGGGATCTGAACTTATCGTAAAGGCCAAGAAATCACTTACAATAGGTGAAACGCTGTTAAAGCCTGTTTGTAAAGAGATGGTGAGAATAGTTCTGGGTTTAGAATCTGCTAGTGAAATTTCAAAAATTCCTCTTTCTGCTGACACAATCAGTAGCAGAGTTATTGATACGTCTCCTGATATTGAAGACATTATGAGGAAGAAAATCGACAACAGTCAGTTCTCACTTCAGATCGACGAGTCCACAGGTATTAGTCGCCATGCGCAACTTCTGGCTTACGTTCGCTACATCGATGGAGATGTAATTGTAAGAAATCTCTTCTTTTGCAAAGAACTTCCAGAGCATACTACCGGTGAAGAAATATTTCGTTTGACTGATAAATATTTGCGCCTTAATGAATTAACATGGAAGGATTGCGTTAGTGTTTGTAGAGACGGAGCGGTTGTTATGACAGGCCCAGTGAAAGGATTTGCAGCTGAAGTACGCGAAGCAAATCCCAACGTACGATGGGATCATTGTCTCATTCTTCACGAAGCCATTGTTGATAAGTCTCTGCCACCTTCTCTGTAACATGTGCTGGACGAAGTAGTAAAAGTCGTTAAGTTCATAAAATCGCTGCCCCTAAATTCGAGACTATTTTTCGTTTTATGTCAGGAAATGGGTTCGGAACACACTCATGCTACATACAGAAGTACGTTGGCTGTCATGAGGAAAGGTGTTAACGCGAGTATTTGAACTTAAAGAGGAGGTCCAAGCAGATGGCGAATGGGTATGGAAGTTGGCATATATTTCCGACATTTTCGTACACATGAATGAGCTGAACATCAAAATGCAAGGTAGGAAAGAAAATATTCTTTTTAGTATGGATAAGATTAAAGGATTTGAGAACTAGTTGGATTTGTGGTTACAGAGGATTGAAAATGGGTCGTGAGAGATGTTACCGGCAATATGGTCACTTGATGACGGTAATAAAATGGTGATGGACTTAATTAAAGAACATTTAGGCTTGCAGCAGAGATTCAAAAAGTACTTTGGAGAAAGTGTTGAAGATTTAGACTGGGTTTGTGATCCATTCGTTGCAAATTCGGAACATCTTCCAATAAATATTCAAGAGCAACTCACAGATTTAAAAGCTGACAAAACTTTGAAATTAAAGCTTCTCCACGTTCCTTTAGATACGTTTTGGCTAACAATAAGGAATGAATATCCGGCTATGTCTGACGAGGCAGTTAATGTTTGATTGCCATTTTCAACTACATATTTATGTGAATTGGGCCTCTCGACGATGACTGAGATTAAAACATCCAAGAGGGAAAGACTCAAATCCGTCGATGAAGAAATGAGGCTTGTATTGTCAATGATTTCTCCGCGAATCAGCCACTTGTGTGCAGTTAAGCAGGCACGGATATCACATTGAAGGTATGTGTACAATTATTTACTTTAATAGTAACATAAAACTGCCTGATTATTAATTTTATGCAATCGCTGTATGTAGCTATAATTTACGTGTTAGGAGGCTGTATACGCAAAATTAATCGTGTTGTGAGGACCTTTTTCTTTTGCCTCAACCATCCGTCCGGTAAGGTGTGCCACGAGATTTATGGATAACCTTATGGTGTGCCGCGAGATGTAAAAGGTTGCGGACCACTGATCTAGATTATGAAAAGTGTTCAAACTTTAACAGTGTGTAGTCTTATCTGCAAGATGCTCAAAGGATGTTTAGTGAGAAATTTCGAATGATTAGTTTTAATTTTGCGTAGTGATACGACCTCCTAACGCAATTGGGGAATTACCTAAATGTTTGAATTTATTCAGTTTTTTAGGAATACTGCTGAATTTCAAATTACATGTATAAGATTAGTGCCAAAATGTTCTAAAAAAATTCCCGAGTTCAATGATATAAATTTTATGAAAATCGATGGCGAAATAGAGAAGTTACAGCTTAGACAAGATTTGGTAAAGTAACTGTCTAGAAATCATATGGTTTTTCGTTAATAATTATTAACATATAGTTTATATCGAAAAGTAAAAATTGTAGGGATTTTCTTTGAATTTAGTTACATGTTTTAAAAGGTATTTTATCTCTGGAAATGACTTGGTTTAGTTACAAATAATTCTTAATTGACCCACGTGTGTTCAGCGACGAGATAATTTTAAAAATGTCTATAAAATCTGTTCTACTGCATGGAATGTTCTGAAATTTAGATATGTGATACTAGATTCTTGGCTCTTTTAGAAAATCTACATTTTACTTCGGGAAATTACTAGGACCATATGATAAAAAATGTTGAAAGTAAAGTGCATTTATCGAAGTGTTTAAAACTTTATTTACGTTATTTACACGGTCAGAAACTACGGAATTTTAGTGAATTTAACTTTCTTTTGAACTATTATTATTTAAAAATTACATTACTTCATTTAAAAGTGCTCAGGAATAGTGAAATGGTCACGTAGCAAAAATCTATTGTTTGCGAGTTGGCCAATAATGGATTATCCTATTCCATGTTGGTTTAAAAGTTTCTTTACTATTATAAAAAGTTTATTTAGTGCTTTTATTAAATGTTGAGTGACTTTACTGCTTTTAAAGTGGTTTATTTTAATTAATTGCGTTATGGTATCAGCTTCTATTGAAATGTTCCTATCATAACCTGTACTTGCAATGAAAACTATATGTTTAAATGAAAGCTTACTTCCTCCCTTATACTTGAAGATAAGAAACTAGAATTTACCAAAATTCTAAGGTGCTTACAACCTATCATAATCGTTCATCCTTGAACTGGAACTATTCTAGATCCATGACGATGCGCAAAAAAACGGCCACGGGCTTACACTACTCTACTATATAATATCCTAAGCTCACTCATTCACGCACCTCGACAGCTATTGGCTGAAGAACGGTGTCACGTGTCAGCCTTCTCGCTCGCAAAACAACAGCCAACAGATATCAGTAGAAGAAATTCGAGGTTATGTCCACAGTTTAATAGCTCAGCAACTGCTAGCAAATTAATTGCCATAATACATTCATTAAGTTTGATTTTCGTATTTTAAAAAAATCTATAAACTTTACGGCTGAAATAAAATAATTGTTTAAAAAACATAAAAACCGCCTTAAAAAAAAGCACTAAAAATTTTAAAATAATTATACCTTGCTTAGGAAAAAGTAAATCTAAATGGACAATATTATTTTTACATTAATTAGTTATTTTTGGAGTCGGTGCCAGCTGTCACATCGCGAAGATCGAATTACTGGTGTTAGAGGCGAAACGGGAGTGCGAACAAAAATTCCCAATATTTTACAGCATGTCGTGAGGAAGATAGTGTTATTGCGGGATACAGCTTAGGGAAACAAATTAATAGTATTTTAATCTGTGGCTCGGCCTTATTGGTCATCCAGGCATATCTCTGGCGCTACAGTGTTAGTTGGTAGGTTGCACCATGCAGTAAACGATTTACGGTTAGTATAATATCGGCGTATCATCTGTATCTTTCAGTTTTGTTAAAACATGTTTCTAGCATTAATTGTAGGTAAGCAGTAACGTGATTTTTAAGTATTATTGTTATTAATTATTGTTTTTCTTGCTTTCGCTGGCACCGACTCCAAAAATAACTAATTAATGTAAAAATTTCCATGACAGTAATGTAAAACATTGTCCATTTAGATTTATTTTTTCCTAAGCAAGGTATAAAGGTTATTTTAAAATTTTTAAAGGCGGTTTTTATGTTTTTTTTAAACAATTATTTTATTTTTAAATTTTTAGTGGCATTATAGTTTGTTTTTGTATTTTAAATATGCCCCAGCAGTTCCCATTTTGCGAACTTCCTGGTAGCTCAGAGATTAAAGCGCTCGCTTTCAAAGAAGAATTCTGTCTTTATATACCACAACAACTTGGTGTTGTGTTAAGGAATGTCAGTTTACATTTTGGTCCAGGTTATGTTTCGATCTTATCATAACATCTGTTAAAGCTGCTGGTCGATAACCGAAACATGTAACATCTGGGCATTAATACATACCACATACAGAAATCTCTGGAATATATCTGTTTGCACCTGCATCACACAGAAAATATAGATTTTTAATAGGTTTTCACAACGTGAAAGCTTGGGATCCAAGTTGAAATCTGAAGTACATGTTGAGACATTACGACAAATTTATTTTATAAATTTTATGCCATGACTTAAAATAGCTTAATTGATTTTGACGGGATTTAAAACTGTGGATTTTTGTAAAGAACATTGGAAATTAAAAGGGGTGAGGGTATAGGGGAAGAGGGATTGGGCTTTTGAATACCAAATGTAGACTGCCTTTTCTGATTGATTTGAAGTATACGTGTGTAAATTTCTATTGACATCAGCTAAAAACTGTAGGTATGGATAAAAAACAATTAAGGGGTGTGGAGACGAAGAGTAGTTTGGTTTTTGTAAAGCTAGTGTGGGCAGTATTTTTCTCTTTGTTTTAAAGTATACATGTGCAAATTTCCATCGAAACCAGACAAAAACTGTAACTTTGTGTAAACAACATTTGCAAAAATTAAATGGGCTAAGGGAGTGAGTGGTAGGGTTTTGCAAACAGAATGTAGACACTATGTTTCTCTTTGTTTTTAAGTATACATGGACAGTGTTCTATGGAAATCTGATAAAACTGTGGGTATCTATAAAGATCGTTGGAAATTAGGAGGGGTGGGGGTAGAAGGGAATTTAAACAATTTTTCTGTATGTTTTAAAGTATACGTGTACAAATTTCCTTCAGAATCGGGTAGAAACTGTAGATTAAAGGGTGGAAAGGAAGGATCGGAGTTTGGACTCTCGAAACCAAATGTAGACAGTATTTTTCCGTTTATTTTGCAGTATTCATGTGCATACTTCCTTCAAAATCAGAAAGAGACGGTAAAGAACATTGACGGTAATTAAAGGGGTAGAAAGGGGGATAGGGTTTGCGTTTTTTTTTTAAGTTACGTTGGACAGTATTTTTCTTTTTGTATTTGTTTTAAAGTATACGCATGCGAAGCTCCACCGAATCGAATTAAAATGTGGGTTTTGTACAAATATTAAGGGAAAGGGAGCAATGGTAGTTTTTGGTCAGAAATCTTATCCATAAAAAATTACATATATATGTGCCAACTTTCATAAAGATCGGTCAAATGGTGTCGACTGTAGCTTTCTAAAAAGAAACTGACAAAAATCAAAGGGGTGGAAACGAGGAGAGGGGTTCAGTTTTTGCAAACCAAGAATTGGCATTATTTTTCTCTTTGTTTTATATTAAAAATTTGCTTAGTTCTGTCTAAACTGGATAAAAAACTGTGGTTGTGTATAAAAATTAAGCCGTTTAATGGGGAGAAGGGGTGGTTTTTAGATCTTTTGGTCAGACACCTTCTTCGTGAAAAAATACATACAAGCACCAACATTCATGGTAATCGGTCAAACGATCGCGACTGTAGCTTTTTATAAAGAACATTGACAAAAGTTAATTGGGTTGAAGGAGGGAAAGGGATTGAGCATTGGAAAACCAAATGTTGACAGGATTTTTCTCTTTGTTTTAAAGTATACATGGGCAAAGTTCAATAAAAATCGGATAAGAAATATAGATTTCTATAAAATTAAGGGGTGTAAAGGAGACATGGGGTGGTTTATTTATTTATTTTTGGTCAGAAACCTTCTCCATGAAAAATTGCATGTATATGTCAACTTTAATGGAGACCAGTTAAATGGTGTCGACTGTAGCTTTGTATAAAGAACATTGGTAAAAATTTAGTGGGTGGATAGGGGAAGAGGGCTTCACTTATTTCAAAACCAAACGTTTGACAGTATTTTTCTCTTTATTTTTGACTATACATGTCCAAAGTTTCATCGAAATCGGATAAAAAATGTGGGTTTGTATAAAAATTAAGAGGTGTAAAGGGAAGAGGGGTGTTTTTTTATTTACTTATTTTTTGCTCAGATTCTTCATAAAAAATTACATGCATATGCCAACTTTGATGATAATTGGTCAAACGGTGTCGAGTGTAGCTTTTTATAAAGAACATTGACAATTATTAAAGGGGTGGAAGGATGGAGGGGGTTGAGCTTTGGCAGACAAATGTCGACAAGGATTTTTCTCTTTGTTTTAAGTATGCATAGGCAAAATTCAATAAAAGTCAGAAAAGAAATGTAGGTTTCTATAAATTAAGGGGTGTAATGGGGAGAGGGGTGGTTTCTTATTTTATTTTTTGGTCAGAAACCTCCATGAAAAACTACACGTAATTGCCAACTTTAATGGACATCAGTTAAAATGGTGTCGACTGTAGCTTTGAATAAAGAAAATTGGCAAAAATCTAGGGGGGTGGATAGGGGGGAGAGGGGTTCAGATTTTTTAAAACAAAAGTTAACAGTATTTTTCCTCTTATTTTTAGCTATATATGGCCAAAGTTTCAATGAGATCGAATAAAAATTTGGATTTGTATAAAATTAAGGGGTTGAAGGGGGTTTCTCAACGAAATTAATATGGGACCACTTTTGAGGTATAACCCTATCCACTAAAATATTTCATTTAAATCATTTCAAAATTGGCGAAGATATCGCTGAACATACATACAAAAAAAAAAAATTACAGACGAATTCAGAACCTCCTCCTTTTTTGAAGTCGGTTTAAAAACGTGGAACTTCTTTTCAGTAATATGTTGTTAATGTAAGCAACATAAAAAAACTTTACAAAAACTTAAATTACTCATGGTCTTTGCTGTAACAACGAATGCCAGTTGTCATTCCGGCTTAGGCTAAATTTCAGTTTAATTAAAACGTTCGATAATGTCGTTGCTTGACCAAAGTTTATACATTACGATTTATTTGCTGTTTATGTATTTTAGTGATCACTTTCGTTGGTGGTATTTGTACATGATCGCTGTACGTGAGTTATTAGGTTATTTAAAGTGGACATCAGGCCAAATATATTACCGAATCGAGTATTTTGGCAATACATTTCTTCGGAGATGCTCAACTGTTTAATAATCTGGAATGTGTATTACGTTCTCTGGCCGCTACAGATATTATGACTAAAAATTACACTATGAATGTTTGCCCAGCCTCAATAAAAAACTACGTGAGACTTTCGAAGCAAACAGGAATTCTTCAAATTTTGCAAACTTTAAGGGTCAAATACAAATCAAGTTAGTATTTCAGGGCCGCATTTAGGCATAGGCTACCTAGGTTGTAACCTAGGGGCACGCACCACATGCAAAAAATAAAAATAAAATATTTTATTCGCTGTCATCCTGTTGACATACGTTGTGAATAATCAATATTGTGCTTTTAATCTTTCTCTATTGCGTGATTTGGTGATGTTAATCATCTTTTAACGTTTGTTTTATCTTAACATGTAGACTACTGTTTAATATTGTTACTAAGACTTTCAGCTTGTAATTTTGTGGGCTTTTGCTGAGGGCGTTTGGTTGCAACAGCAGCACTAAACTAGGCAGCACCGTATCTATCGATCATCAGCCAACAAATTGAACGTGCGGGCATCACTTGCTAACACCCTTCACTTCAGTCTCGGATATGATGCAGGAAGCACGTTACGAAATTTCGATTCTTCAGTAAAGTTATCGTCCTATATTTTTACTATCATTACATTATTCAATATTTTGCATTAAAAGGTTTATTAATTTAATAATAAGTAATCGATATATATATACATAATGACCAGCACCACAGTTATAACCCACTAGCGTACCGATCTTAAAGGGCCCGCCCGCACCACAGATGTAGCCTAGGGGCCTACATATCCTAAATACGGCCCTGTTACGACCTTTGAAACAATTATACTATAGCGCGATCGTGCCTGTCCGTGTTTAATTCTTACGTCTATTAACACTTCTGAATTCTTCAAGCTTAAGAGACATTCTCATCCTAAGCATGAAACACAGTCAAGTTCATATTTGGTCAGATCGTAATGTTTGACCTTAAAAACTAGAACTATACGCAAAAAAGGTCACGGGCTTACACTAGTGACTAATATAATTAAGAAACTCAAAATTAACACTGTCGTAGAAACGGATGAACTTTATGAGGAAGTTTGTAACATTAAAGACGTAGTGAAGGCCGCAGTGCAGAACAAAAGTTTAACGCTACTACACAAATGGCACAATATATCAGAAAATTAAAATCTTGTCAATCTGAAAAAGTATTTGCTTTCATGGGATCAACAGAGGTTTCAAACGCGGAAACTGAAAGGATTTTCCCAGGCCAATTTAATTTGCAGACCACTGGTGTTTGTGCATCCCATCGTGTACTATGGTTGTTGCAAGTCGATAGCTGCGGGTGTGTGGGAGATATGGTGGTTGAAAGTGGGTTGTAACGGAGGTCATATTTGCGGATATTCAGTGCTTGACATCCGTGGATGTGGATGTTTTGCGTAAGCGGATGTGGAAAAATAAGTTTATAATTTTTTAGATTTTAATATTTTATCAAAAATAAATTTAAAATCATTCTATATTTTAAGCCTAATTTTATCTTTTTTCATAATAAAAGTTTATTTCCATATAGTACTGCCATATCGATTTATTTTGCCTCATCTTTCAACATCGAAAAACGTGGGATGATTTCACAAATGAATCAAATTATTTACATAACTACGCACGCTTCTAAAAACAATCTGTGTCATATGAACTTTACGGATTTCTCGGCGCGACTAATTCAAGCGACAAGTACATGGAAACGCCATCGCACATCTCCATACTGTTTTTTTTTACGACTATACGCCTCGTCGAGGTTATTAGAGGCGTGAAAGGATCGGGGATAGGAACGGGGAGGAATTCGGCAATGGGCTTTTAAAGTAAGCATTCGCCTGGAGTGGTTTGGGGAAACTATGGAAAACCCAAATCTGGATGCCCGGACGGGGATTCGAAATGGCGTCCTTCGGAATGCGAGTCCACAGCGTTACCGCTCATCCACCACGCTCGGTTTCGTGTTCGTCACCCGCAATTCCACCGCTATAGTGGCGTATTACAGTCCAACTTGTAGTACCTACAATAATCCGATTTTCGATAAAGAACTCTTGAATGGGCCGTGATAGGTGTTGCAAGACTACATGCAGGATGTGTTGGATGTTGTTGGATTCCCAAACAACCAAAAAGAGTTCTTGCTGTCCAACAAGCTATATATATTGGAGGAAGCTATTGGAGGAAACATCCTTCGAATGTGCGATAAGGACACATGGTGCACCGCCAGAAAGTATGAGTGGAAAGGATTGCTTGGGACATGTTGTTGAACCCATTCTACTAGCGTGAACTGGTGAGCGCATCCTACGGTAGTTCTACAGGGTGTCCAGAAAAGGACTCCCTGATTTCAAAATTAAATATCTCGAAAACAAAGATCGATAGAGGAATGCAGTAAACGGTATGTTTATTGTGACAGCTGTAAGAAGTGTATACAGCAGTGTGAAATAATAGTTACAAAAGCTGCTAACAGATGGCGCTGTATGCTCATATCAGCATACATAAATGAAATAATCGTATGAAAACAATCTTTGCAAACAATCACATCACAATGTTTTCAAAATGTTCACCATTGGCTCGTTTCAATGGTGGAACTGATCGCCTTGAGCTTCGGATCACTGTTTAGGCAATACGTATGGCGATTACAGCGCCATCTGTTAGCAGCTTTTGTAACTATTATTTCACACTTCTGTATACCTCCATGGCTGTATACACTTCTTACAGCTGTCACAATAAACATACCGTTTACTGCATTCCTCTATCGATCTTTGTTTTCAAGATATTTAATTTTGAAATCAGGGAGTCCTTTTCTGGACACCCTGTACATGGATGTGCTATAAGTTGGACCGTGAATAAACCGCTTTACTTTACATACAAGCTGAAACTTATAAATTCGTCGCTTAGGTAATACCATTCGGTTGATTGTTATTTTTGCGGATGCGTAAGCGGATGTAGGATTTCACGCGAAAGTTCCGCACTTGCGAATGCGGATATACTTTACATCCCTAGTTGAAAGTGGTCGACTTGGGGCACCATCATATTTCGATCATTGACGTGTGTGTTCCTATAGTTCACTTTTAAGCCAAGCGCAGTCCATTGATGTTTGTGTGTGGTAGTAGCCTGGAGTCACCCAACGTTCAATATGGTGGTTGCATGTCGCTAGCTGTGGAAGTGGGAGGGGGGAGAGATATGATGGTTGAAATTGGTCGACGGAGGCAATTTTCATATTTCGACCGAAGACATGTGTGTCACTATATTTCACTCTCCAGTAAAAAGTACCTAGGACAGACCACTGGTGTTTGTGTGTAGTAATAGCCTCAAGTCTCCCATCGTGCACTTTGGTAGTTGAATGTCGGTAGCTGTGGGGACGTGGGAGATATGGTTGTTAAAAGTGGTAGTCGAAAGGCATTTTCATATTTTGACGAAAGACATGTGTATCCCTATATTTACTTTCCTCCCAAAACTACCTAGCGAAGACCACTGATGTTTGTGTGTGGTATTAGCCTCAAGTTTCCCATCGTGCGCTATGAAGGTTGCATGTCGGTAGCTGTGGGGTTGTGGGAAATACGGTGGTTCAAAGTGGTGGACCGAAGTATTTTCTTATATCGACCAAACACGTGTGTGCCCTTATATTTCACTTTGCAAACACAACTACGTAGCGCAGATTACTGGTGTTTGTGTATGGTAGTAGTCTCCAGTCTTCCATCATGCATTATGGTGTTTGCATATCAATCGCTATCAATCAAAATTCTTTAGAAACTCGAAGTCGTGGGCACCAGCTAGTTGTTTATATTTGTTAAAAGAATAAATAAATACTTAAAATTCAAATTGAAATTTTTTTCTATAATATTTTGTCGTAGTCGACAATTTTGACAATTATTACAATGTTTAGTAATAAGATTCATAAATTCTTACCATATGATAGACAGATACCTATAGAAATTACCTGTCCTGCTAATTTTTTTTTTTTTTTAAATGGTTTTTCTATAACTCACGTTTATTTTTGTCCCGATTTGTAACACCGTATCTCGATTTTTCTGGCCTTTCGTCCCGATTTTTACACGCTTTATATTAGCTTGACTTGAATGTATGTATGTACGAATGAATGTAACGGAATTTTACAACTCCATTTTGACCCACTTCCAGATGTCCGAGCTGTTTGAAATTTGGCACACATATTAAGAACCGGTGACAATACAATAATTTCATAGCTATATCCTGCTATTCTCATTACTTTGACAGTAACAACAGAAAAATGGTTAAATGTCGTGGAATTTTGCAATTTAATTTTAACTCAATTCCAGATGTCCGAATTGTTTGAAATTTTACTCATGTATTGATAACTGATTACAATACAATAATTACATAGCTATGTCTTGATATTCTGATTACGTTGACAGTAAAAACATAAAAATTTTGTACATGCATTAAGAACCGACGACAATCCAATAATTCCATATCTATGTCTTGGTAATCTCATTACTTTGACAGTAAAAACACTAAAGTGATTTAACCATCTTATGAAAGATGTGGCTCATTTTCACCCACTTTCCGAATCGTCTTTGTGGCCTATTTGGTTAAGGTGCGTGACTGGCGAGCAGACATTCCCTGCTCGAATCCCGTTTTCGGTTCGCATTTTTGCGGATATTATAAATGGAAAAGATGAGGATAACCCATGGTTAGGACTTCAAATATCCTATACTTGATGGGATTACTGAGTTAGGCAAATGCAGCAGCGACGTTAGTGCACAGGTGCGATTCGAGAAATCTTCGTCATTTCGCGGCCACACCCTTCGGAGATTTCCCGCCCAATATAGCCATCATCATCGTTCTCCAGTTTCCCGGGTGTGATTTACGAGCCTTGGTTGTTGTAGACGATCGTCTTCCGCTGTCTCCTATCCAGAAAGGTTTCTCTGTCTGCAGTCACTTAACGTGATGTTGAATAGTAAGTATTCCAAATATTACTTCGTACTATTATAGAAAAGTAGCCTTCCTCGTTTACCCTGCTATTGGATCTCTTGTTGAGTTGACCATTTAATTGTATTTTACTCGTGGGAATAATAATTAAAAATGAAACTACAACTCAAAGAAAAAGAGATTGGCGAAGAAAAGCCAACAGTAAGAAACATACTTTTTAAACTATCTGAACTAAAAACTTTAATGTAAAAAAGCATGGGGTGCTATTTCAGTTGTCTTATATTTTGTGTCGTTGGCTATTTGTAAAGACAGAGTCATTGGCAAAAGTTATGTAGAGCGCACCCCACGCTTTTTTAACATTAAAGTTAATTTTGTAATCAGTGACTTTATACTTTAAGCTTATTCAAAAAAATTAATTTATCCTGAATTGTGGGACGTCCTATTTTATATTTAAATATTATTTTTAACCTTTTAGTTCACATTACCACGAAAGCGTGATTTTAGTTTTTTAAACTACAATTTTATTTGACAAATTGGACCTGGAAACACTACTTAATAGTGATTTGGGAATTTTAGCTGCGGCTACCACCCGGACTTTATTATAGAGTACTGTACTTTATTTTGCATAGGGGTACTTTTTCTACGATAGTAATTAAATATGTTAAAATACCTTTTAGTGCCCGACTCCTGTTATCACCTCACTGTTTGATCTCTAATGCACAAAAATAGTATCCCAACGTAGTTTTAAAAAATGATCGTCACACTGTAGCCTACTGGACTGAAAGATTTCGTGTATTT
>JARYHS010000548.1:0-20001 GCA_031002005.1 Vandiemenella viatica | reverse complement strand
TACTATCATCTCAATGGCCTCTTAGCGGTACGTATATTTTCTCGACCACGTAATATGAGCGTCTTTAAGGAGCGTGCACAAACTACGTGGCTTGGTCCAGGGGGCGGGGGAGGGGTTGGCTGGAAGGCTACGCTGGTCTACGTGAGGGGGGGAGGGGGTTCCGAGCCAGGCCACGTAGCTTTCCTGTCATAACATTTTTCACAATGAGGAACAGAACTCACAACAGCATGTGGATATTTATTTCCGTCATTTAATTATCTCCGTATGTAATTTACAATAGTCTGACAAGAGAAAACAGAAAAAATGTCTTCTGGAATCAAAAGGGAAAAAAGTAATGTGCTACGTGGGGGGGGGGGGGGGTAGAGGCAAATGCCACGTAGGGCTACATGGGGAGAGGGGGAGGGGGGTTGACAGGAGGCCAAAATGCAGCCACGTGGTTTATGCACGCTCCCTTACTATTGGAATCAGCCGCTCTCTATTTGATTTTCAGTTTCTCAGTTTCGATTAAAATATTTACAGCAACTTCCGGGTTTTAAAACAAACTTTTGATATGAATACTTTTTCAAATCTGGATATTGTTGGCCATTTCCTCAGTTGCGGTAGCATCATTTTTTTATGGATAGTTTTCACGCCAATACAATTGAATATGTTGTTTTTGTTTTCCGTACGCGTTTCACTTCATACTCTGAAGCATCTTCAGCGGTTCTGACTGTTAATTAAGTTTGTTCTGTGTTACAATTTTACATATGAAAATTATGATATATAAGCTTTACACATAAAAATTAGGATATGTACAGATATTATTAGCTTAATTACATTTTTACATGCTCACATTGGCTTATAATTCTGCCGCGTTTCATCATCAGTTGTATCTGTAACAGCAGTATTTTGCATTAGAGTTATTTGTTGCATCGTTATGAGCTCAAAATTTTCCTTCGCCGATTTCAGAACACAGTGTACCATCACCTCAATGGCCTCTTGACGGTATATTTTCTCGACCACATAATATGAGCGTCTGACGTAAGTGTCACAGAGCTGATACGCGGGTTGGACTGGGATTGTTTGGCGGACAGACGACGTTGTTTTCGTTTGAATTTGTTGGAGAATATGCGAAAATCTTTAATTTACGAGTGCAACGAAATACTTCTTCCGCCAACCTATTTAGCTCACAATGACAGGAGGGATAAGATTCGAAAAATAAGATGCCGTACTGATACATTTATGTATAATTGTGTTTATTGTTTAGTATCCGAAATTAGATTGTTTGCAGATGACATAATGCTGTATAAAAGAATCAAAACGATAGAGGATTGTAAACAGTTGCAGGGTGATCTGGACAGGATATCTAATTGGGTTGATAAACATGGAATGAAGATAAATGCAAAGAAGAGTTAGCTTATTAGATACACAAATAAAAAACAAAAGGTTAATTATGAATATAAGGTAGGGAAAGAATTGCTTCCTGAAATGTAAATATCTTGGAATTACTTTTGATAACAAACTTAACTGTGCAGGACACATAGGACAGGTGGTAGGAAAAGGTTTCAAAGTTCTGCACTTGTTGGAGAGAGTGATGAGGGGATGTACGAGAGAAGTCAAGGAATTGGGTTACAAAACTTTGGTCAGACCATTGCTCGAATGTGGTAGTGTAGTATGGGACCCACATTTAAAGTATCAAATACAGGAGTTGGAGAAGGAGCAAAGAAGGGCTGCTAGATTTGTTTCTGGAAATTATCGCAGAATGCAATCAGTGACGGATATGATAAAGGAGCTGGAATGGGATTCATTGCAAGACAGGAGGAGGATGAGGAGGGTCATGGGAGTGTACATGGCATATACTGGCGATTTGTATTTGTATTTATTGGCCCCTTAGCATCATACATAGTACGAAGTACAAATGATATAGGGCAAGTCAAAATTGGTCTGTACTCACACAGACAAACAAACATATAACAAACATTCTATTAAATACTATGAGATAACATACTATACAGATATGATATAGACAAAAAGAATTACAGTTACAAATATTCAATTAATTCTTTACAAATTTAAATGATACTAATGACATCACCCATGTTTAAAACTAACATTTGGTTCGAAAATACTTATCAATACAGTAGAAGCAGTGGTCGAGCAAGTACTCCTTCACTGATGATATGAATTTAGTATTTTGTCTTACAGACTTGATCCTGTGTGGTAGTTTATTAAACAATCTGATTCCCATATGAAGTGGCCCTTTCTGACAGAAGGTAGCGTTTGTTTGTTGTATATGAAAGTCTAGTGTCTGTCTAGTATTATACAAGTATGTGTCACTGTTTGTTTGTGGTTTATACCCAGAAGCTTCAATATTTTTTTAATGAATTTTATAGTTTCCAGCATATATTAACAGGGCAGTGGTAGAATTTGTAACTTTCTAAATAGATGTCTACATGAGGTTCTACTTCGTACTCCTTCAATAATTCTGATAATTTTTTTCTGGATTTTGAAGCATTTGTTACTAGGTGGGGAGTTCCCCCAGAAAATGATTCCATACCTTAGTAATGAGTGTACATATGCAAAATAAATATGCCTAATGGTTTCATTAGATATGCAACCAACTAAGATTCTCATCATGTAGCAGATAGTATTTATTTTTTTACAAAGGTGTTCAATGTGTGTGTTCCATTTTAAATTCTCTTGTATATGAATACCTAGAAATTTTATATTATCTACATTTTTAAGTAGTTTACCACTAAGTTTTACTGTAGGTAACTGTGTATCTAAATTATTTTTTGTCCTGAAGTGTATGGCATTTGTTTTTTCTGTATTTATTATTAGCTTATTTTGAGAAACCCAGTTTGCAATGTTTTTAGAAGTGTATTCAATATTTTTTAATAATTGTTCTTTGGTACATTTTTTCATTAAAATGGTGGTGTCTTCTGCAAATTTAATATATTTTTGGCAGTTATTTGTTGTTTCCAGATCATTTATATATATTAAAAATAGGACAGGACCAAGTATTGATCCTTGTGGTACTCCATATTTTATGGTTTTGCAATCTGAGTGAACATAGTTTATACTGTTGTCAGTCTTAAAGCTACATTCAACAATCTGTTTTCTATCATGCAGGTATGACTTTATCCAATTGTTAGCTACTCCTCTAACTCCCAGGTGATCTAACTTTGAAAGCAAGATATTATGATCAATTACATCAAATGCCTTCGACAAGTCCAAGCATATTCCTGATATGTGTCCTTTCGCATCTAGAGTCTGTAGTATTTCTGTATAAAATGAAAAAAGGGCAGTTTCGGCTGATTTATTCTTTCTGAACCCATGTTGAGAATCTGAAAATACATTATTATTTTCTAAGAAGTTAACTAGTCTTTTGTGAAACAGTTTTTCTCATATTTTAGAGAAACATGAGAGGACTGACACTGGATGGTAGTTCGACACCTTATCTTTTTCCCCTTTTTTAAAAAGGGGTTTTACTCTTGCTGTTTTAAGCCTATCTGGAATTATTCCACTAGAGAATGAGCTATTGCATATATGAGAGAGAGGACAAGCTATAAACTCAGCACATTTTTTAAATAGAAAATCTGGGACATCATCAATTCCAGATGAAAATTTAGGTTTCAAATTCCCAATAACTTTTAATACTTCCTCTTCATTTGTTGGCTGAATAAAAAGGGTTTTGCTATTATCATGGTTGGCATTAGTTTGAGTGTTGATGTTGGACTTGCCAAAATTTTTAGTAATCAAATCTTCGGCAATGTTTGAAAAATATGTATTAAAGGTTTTAGAAATCTCTATAGGATCAGATATTATTTTTTTGTTCTCTTCAAGCTGAATATTACTGTTATCTACCTGTCTTGCTCCTACTTCATTCTTCACTACCTTCCACATGGCTTTCATTTTATTGGTAGCTGAGGAAATATATCTATCATTTTCTAGTTTCTTTGCTTGTCTTATTACCTTGTTAAGAACCTGTTTGTATTTTTTGAAATATTTATCAAATTCTGGAGTTGTTTCCAGTGTCTTAGAAGTTGCATGTAACAACTGTTTCTTTTTTATTGATACTAAAATACCACAGGTAATCCAGCCCTTTGCATTGTTTATTAGGCCTACATTTTGCTTTCATGTTCTTAGTGGGAAGCATATTTCAAAATAATACAGAAATGTACTTATAAATAAGTTATATTTCTCATTTGTATCTGTGCAATTATACACTTCTTCCCATGTTTCATTTCTTAAGAAATTATCGAATTGGTTGATCTGTTGATCCTTAAAGCTACGTGATTTTATATTTGTATTTATTTATTATTTATTTATTTATCAATCTTGTTCCATAGATCCCTGCTGAGGAAGTACCTCTGGGATGTGAAACATGTCATTGTTGATACATACACATAATTTGAGTCATATCATAGTAAATATATATATGTATACATATTTTACAAATACAAGAAATAATAATAAACATACAGTTTTGCAACTGAGTTTTGCAAACGTCATAATGAGTACAATTAATTATTTTCTTCAAATTCTTGAATGGAGTAGAAGGAGTTGCCAATAAGATAATCTCTAAGTTTTTGTTTGAATACATCTTTATTATCTGAAAGTTGTTTTATACGATTAGGTAGTTTATTAAACAGATTTATCCCAGAATAATTAACTCCTCTTTGACTAATGACAGAGATGTTTGTGTTTTATGCAAGTTATTTCTGTTTCTTGTATTGAAACTGTGTACCTGTGAATTAGGTGTAAACAGGTTAAAATTTTCTATGACAAAGCTCATGAGAGAATATATATACTGAGAATACATTGTAAGAATATTGAGTTTCTTAAAGAGTTGTCTGCAAGAAGTTCTTGGTTTTACCCTACACAGAAACCTAATAGCTCTTTTCTGTGCTATGAAAACTTTTTTACTTTGTGAAGAGTTTCCCCAAAAAATTATGCCATATGACATTACTGAATGAAAATATGAGGAGTACACCTGTTTCATTAATTCTAGATCTGCTGTTAGAGAAAGTATTCATATTGCGAAGGTGGCACTACTTAACTTTGCCAGTAGTGTAGTGATATGATCATGCCAACAGAGTTTCTGATCTATTTTAATACCAAGAAATTTTATACTCTCTGTTTCTAAGATTGTGTTGTTTTTATAGTTTATACATATATCTGGCTGTGCATAGTTTTTTGTTTTAAACCTAATATAATGTGTTTTTTTCAAAATTTAATTTTAATGAATTTGCCTTAAACCAATTTGCTACTACTCTAAGTACTTCATTTACATTAGATTCTATAGTACTGTTTGGTGTTTTACGCACAGTCAAGTTAGTGTCATCTGCAAATAAAACACTCTTAACTTTGTCGGATAAATTTCCAGGAAGGTCATTGATTTATAACAGAAAGAGGAGGGGACCTAAGACAGAGCCTTGTGGAATTCCATGTTTTATTTTCTCCCAGTCTGATGAAGCATCTTTACTTATTTTAGAATCAAAAATTGAAACTTTTTGTATTCGGCTTTCAATGTATGATTTAAACCAGTTACCTGCGGTCCCAAAAATACCATAGTATTCCATTTTTTTCAAAAGTAATTCATGATTTACACAGTCAAATGCTTTTGCAAGATCACAAAATATTCCTACAGGATTCATTTTATTATTCAGTTCCTCAAATGTGTTATTTAAAAATGAATATATAGCCATTTCTATGGATGATCCTTTTTTGAACCCAAATTGTGAATTAGTTAGGATATTATAGTGTGTAACATGTTTTATTACTCTACTATACATGACTTTTTCAAAAACCTTTGAGAATGTTGAGAGTAATGAAATGGGACGATAGTTGTCTACACATGTTACGTATGTGTGTTAATGTTAGATTCTAATTTTAATGTTAAAACTTGTGCTAAATGGTCAGAATAACCTGTGTCAAAATTCATTACATTATGTCTGTAATTAGTATTATTTAGAAAAATTTGGTCAATTCTTGTTGAAGAATTTTTTATAATGCGTGTAGGTGTTTCTATCAGACTTTTAAGATTGAATGAGGATACAAGACTCAAAGTATCATTTGTCAACTTTGAATCCTTAGAAAAATCTATGTTAAAATCACCGCATATAATTACATTTCTATTTACTAATGGTAATGTTTTTAGTGCTTTCTCAAACATGTTAAGGAATGTGTTACGGTCCCCATCTGGAGATCTGAATACACACATGAATATTATTTTATTTTTTGGAATGTATATTCCAGATATCTCAAAGTGTTTTTCTATAGAATATTTTTGGATTGTACTAATTTCCTTAAAGTCAATATCGTTTTAATAAACATACAATTCCCTCCTTGTTTTGATTCACTTCTGTAAAAATATGTAGTTGAAGTTAAGTTAGGAAAGTTAGTAACATTCAGTTGAGAAGTACTGAGCCAGAGTTCTGTAAAGCATATGACTGCTACCTCTTTAAGCTGTGTTGAAAGGAGTAATTCAATTTCATTTTTTTTTTTATTTTTAAGGGATTGCACATTTTGATGATAAATTATAAAGTTTGAATTTGCTTTTTCAGTATGTACATTTGCTCGACCACTTACCTCTTTAACAGTGCCCTCTATTTTAATGCCTTTACTTGATTTGACATTTTTTCCTTTGTTATTCTCTTCAAAATTTACACTGTGACGGTTTTGTTCACTGTTCTTTAGCACTTGATGTGTATTCTCCTGCTCTGTGTCCAGTATAAAAAATCATCTTCTCTATTTAATGGTGAAATGATTTTTCTGTTACTACGCCTGCTGGTTATAGGTGCTTGACTTCTTGAAGAATCACTCTGCTTTCCTTTTTTGATTTCAGCTTCACTTTCAGCACCTTCTTGACCTAGTACTGGTTCTTCTTGATAGCTACCAACTGTATCTTGTAACGGTATGGTTTTAAAGTTTCTGGTCATTTCCGTATTGCACTTTATGTTGTTAATAATGTTTTCAGCCATTTTGGTTTTACCTAAGTTATTTCTGTGTAGGCCATGTCGCGCGAAGTGACTTCTATCCGAGGAATCCAGTTCAATAAATTCTGCATTTTGAAAAGCACTGCAAATCTTCTTGAACTTTCTGTTTGTTGCAGTTATTTCAGTATTTACACAGGACCATTCAATCATGTCATGTCTGTGCGGTATGCTTGTTACGTAAAACTGGGGATCAGTTCTTGTTGTCAACACTTCTTTTAGTTTTCTGGCCGCATTTCTGGCTTCATTTTGATATACATCATTCGCTCCTCCCACTACAACACATGTGCTGCCGGGTGGCAGACTACCAGTATTTAATACTTCATTGAGAGGCGCACCTGGCTTTACTATTCCTGTCATAGAGAACTTTTCATTTTTAAAAAACAGAAGCTAGTCCTTTAACATGGCTATCCGCTAAAATATACACGCTTTGTTTCTTCGTCACTTTCTTTCCAGGGTATTTACAGCTGTATTTATGTTTAATTTTTCCGCATCTGGTGTCACGTACTGTCTTCTCTTCTTGTGTAAGATGTTTCTCTTCAGATTTGAGAATCTCAAATCTATTTCTCGTTGGTAGCGAAATATTTTTACACTTTTTGATAGCACGACAACACTTCTTAGGTTTAATATATACAACACTTTGATCACAATTTTTGTATGAATCCTCAGCACTGATTTCTTTGAGCACTGTTTTTAAGTTAACCACATATTTCTAAGCAGCAGTTAATTCTTGTTATTAATTTTAATTTAATTTAAATTAATTTAATTGCAATGGAGCACACGTTCCGGTGGCAATTTCCCTACACACCCATCTTCCCCCTATCCTACACTCACCTACATTTGCCCTCTACAAATTTAACTTTAAATTCTTTTAACGTTTTCGGTAGGTTATTCATCATTCCCCTTGGTAACTCATTCCAATCCCTGACACCCTTACCTAAAAAAGACAATCTTTCCACACCCTTGTGCCTGAAATCGAGTGCCAGCTTGTGGTCATGGTCATCTTTTCCCTTCCATGAACTACTTTTCATACCTATTTCAATATCTTTCCATGCCTCAACGCCAGTATATGCCCTGTACACTCCCATGACCCTCCTCATCCTCCTCCTGTCTTGCAATGAATCCAATTCCTGCTCCTTTATCATATCCGTCACTGATGCATTCTGCGATAATTTCCAGAAACAAATCTAGCAGCCCTTCTTTGCACCCTCTCCAACTCCTGTATTTGATAGGTGAAATGAGGGCCCCATACTACACTACCATATTCGAGCAATGGTCTGACCAAAGTTTTGTAACCCAATTCCTTGACTTCTCTCGTACATCCCCTCATCATTCACTCCAACAAGTGCAGAACTTTGAAACCTTTTCCTACCACCCATCCTATGTGTCCTGCCCAGTTAAGTTTGTTATCAAAAGTAATTCCAAGATATTTGCATTTCAAGTCTTCAGCAAGCAATTCTTTCCCTACCTTATATTCATAATTAACCTTTTGTTTTTTATTTGTGTATCTAATAAGCTGACTCTTCTAAGCATTTATCTTCATTCCATGTTTACCAACCCAATTAGATATCCTGTCCAGATCACCCTGCAACTGTTTACAATCCTCTATCGTTTTGATTCTTTTATCCAGCATTATGTCATCTGCAAACAATCTAATTTCAGATAGTAAACAATCAACACAATTATTCATTAGAATAATGAATAGCAATGGTCCCAATACGCTACCCTGTGGCACTCCCATTTTTACTTCCACTTCTTTTGATACTACATTTCCTACCCTAACTTTCTGTTTTTTACCTTTTAAAAATTCTTCTACCCAGCAAATGACTTTCTTATCCACTCCAATGGTTTTTTTGTAACACACTTTCATTCACGCCGACGTTATATTTTCTCATTGCAGTTTCAAGGTTATTACACATAGTTTGTCTACATTCAGATACCGGGTTTATCGTTACAAGTTTGTCTAAACAAGCATTATGAATCCATACATGCATAACTGAGCATAACCGGATGCCGTTAATGACAGCTTCATTACACGAAACACGTTTTAGATTAAAGAAATTTGCATTTTCTGTAAAGCGGTTGATCAACACTTCCACACGCGACGCTATACTACCAGCTTCCGAACGTCGCCAGACGGCTCAATTTTGACGCGGCTTGAAACCCGAGAAGTTTTTATAAAGCATTGCCGCCGCGATAACGTACATAGTTATGAGAAATATTTTTGATTAAAAAAATAATAAAAGGGGTTAAAAAGGTCTTAATTTGTAGAAATGGCGTGGAATAAACTGAACAAAGTGACGTTTCGAAAAAATATTTAAAAAATCAATATCTCGAAAATAAAATTTTGTGATAAAGTAGGAAATGATGTGACCTAACCGCGGTTCCAGGATTATCCTTTCATTCCTGGTCTCCCTGTACAAAAGTTAAAGAATATATTCCAAAGGATGCAATATCGAGGTGATATAGTGGAGTATCTTTGCGTTGTCTTTGGTACCAGCTCAAGGTTACACCTGCTGCTTGGGAGGAGTAATTAATAATTTCCTAAATCGACTGAACGAAGTGACATGGCGCAAATAAATGCTGTCTGCATAAAACAAGAGGTAGGTCTGTAGCTCTTACGTGTTTGTTTAGGCTTACTTGTTTGATTACTGTTTCGCAGCATCACTCATTGTCCTGGGACTGTACCTGTTGCTGTAAATATTTGTTATCTGTTTGGCGCTGAAAAGTTTTCTTAAAAAGAAAGTTCTCGATTTATCCATACACTTGACTGTTTGACGTATGTTTAAACGTGTGAAGTTTTCAAATACAGAAAACCCATTATGGATGTACAGTTTGTTAAGAAATATTTTTCGGTTATGTTGAACTTGTGTTGTTTAAACAGTTATTTCGTTATAGTCATGGGCTTCGCGTCAATATGTCTGAACTTACAATAATGGGTGGACGTGGGTTAGAATTCCCGTCTGGGCATCCACATTTGGGTTTTCCATGGTTTACCCTAAACAATCCAGGCTAATGGTGGAATGCTTCCTTCAAAACGCCATGGCTGAGTTTCTTCGCGTTTATTGTCCCCACTCCCACCCCACCTTTAATGACCTCGACGTTGAAGAGGCGTCAAGCCATAAGTAAGAAAAAATAATTAATGATAATAATAATATTTGACTAAAAGTGTAGAAAGTAAGCTTCCAATATTTTGAAATGAAGTAAAATCACTCGATATATTGGTAGATGCATACAGGTCATTACACTAAAAATAGAGGTTACTTATCTGTTGATAACTATTCCACATGTTTATAAGTCTTCACTGGTGGTTAAAAACAGCTTTTCACAAACAAACTGAAGGTGCTTAAAATGTGGAAAATCAGTAATATTAACAATTTCTGTGTGTGTAGTGGACATATTGGATTTTAGTACAATACATTCATTTTTGTTGTCTTTTTATAATGGCTATATGCCTTGTCAAGGTCATTAGAGGTGAGATGGGACTGGAGATAAGGAATGGGAAGGAATTCGGCCATGGCCTTTTGAAGGAAGCATCCCGGCATTCACATGGAGTGATTTGGGGAAAATCATGGGAAACCCAAATCTGGATGCCTGGATGGGGATTTGAACCTGCGTCCTCTGAAAGGCAAGCCAGAGCACTAACCACTCGCCCACCACACTTAGTAACATTCATTTTCCATTGATCCCAATATAAGAGACTGGCTCTGTGGAAAGTTGTCAATTTACAGATAAACAGTTCCATAACAAAATAATACATACACCCCAAGATGTAAAGTCATAGCATACATGGTACATTAATTATGTCAACTACATTTACACAAACTAGTGGCAGTTTATTCCTTAGTTACCTTAGAAATGAATTCTTTGTCAGAGTGGGAGTTGACAGTTAAAAATTCTTTCAATTTTTTTCTGAATTTACTCTTATCATCTAATGTGTGTTGGGAGCTTATTGAAGATATGTATAACCCTTTTTGAACAAATGAGTAAGTCTTGTAATCCTTGTGAAGATCTTTTTTTTTTTTTTTACTTCTAGTGCTATAATTGTGTATTTTACTATTTGTTAGAAACAAAGTATAATTTGTGACTACAAAGGACATTGATTTGTATATATACTCAGCCACCAGTGTTAAAATCCCCAGCTCCTTGTACAGCGTTCTACATGAAGTTCTATTGCTAACCTCACACATAATTCTTATCACTCACTTTGGGCTCTGAACACTTTGTCTCTATGGGTAGAATTGCCCCAGAATATTATTCCATATGACATTAAGGAGTGAAAATAAGCAAAATAAACTAGCTGCCTCATACGGAGATCACCTATCGCTGAAGTTGTACAATTTCCAATTGTGGCTGCACTCAATCGCTAAGTAATTCAGAAACAAGTATCTTCCAATTTATGTTATGATCAATATGGAAACCTAGAAATTTCACCCACATTACTTCTTGAATGGACTGGCCTGCAAATTTTATGTCTGTTACTGGTGTTAATGTGTGTGCAGTACTGGATTAGCCACGTTAAGGAGTTAGCATATGCTACAGGCCCTGCACCTTCTCGGGGGCCCTGCTCCTTCTTGGGGGCCTCACATTTTCTAGGAGGCCCCACCACCTCTAGGATTCTCGGGAGCCTCCCCATCACGCCCTGTTGTGTGATGTACTGCATTTATAAGAATTCCATATATTGAGTTTTAAGTTATATTTCATGGCAGCCTACCTACCCAGATGAAAGATGGCTCTTACCTTAGTTGACGGTTGATGCAGATCATTTAAGTAAGTTTAATTTTTTTTGCTACTAGCAGTTGTAGTTAGGTTGAAATGTGTCCTGGACCAAGAATTAAGACCAAGAAACATGTAAAAGATATATCAACAGGTAATAACGTATATTTCCTGCATAACAACATGCATGTATCTACTTATATTTCAAGTAATGAAATCTTAATAGGAGTTGAGCTGGATAGTGTCATAAATAGCTGGCTTTGCTGTCTTCATCAGGTGTACAGCTTCAGATATTGCTACCTGAAGCAGTAGACCTGATGAAGACAGCAGAGTCAGCTGTCGAAACGTCGTCATTTTTATGACGCTTTCTGGCTGAACTCCTGCGAAGATTTCATTTCGTCAATACACCGCGAAAGTCTCCACCCACATATATTTCAAGTGATTATACTCCATTTCTGCATATTCAAAGCTTTTTTTCTTACACTTTTATTTTTAAAAAATCCCTCATAAGGAATTTTTATACCAAATTTCAGACCTATATGACATTTTTTGTAGGTTCAGACGTATTAACATTTTACCCAGCTATGTATATGAATTAAATTCTCCCTTTCCTAACATTGTAAAAACATTCCCTTCTCTTTAATCTGTTAGGCAATACATTTATTATGTGACTGTTAACATAGCACTGAGAATGAACATTACATGTGCCTTACAATTATTTCTGTGAAGCCCTTTCATTTTAATTTATGTGCAAGTGTGATCAATGCTACTACCTTATCACTTAGTAAGCCACTACAGTCACTAATTAATGACTATCTGATAGTTGATCTGTGAGTTGCAGTTAGTTAAATGTGAAATTCTTGCAGTAAATTTAATATTTAATTGAACACAAGTGCATTTGTCAATATATAATAGTGTCATGCGGGAAAGTGCAATTATTTTGAACATGCAGGTCGTAGTGGAATTACTAGAAATTGCAGACCACATCTGATGGGTGAACGATTAAAGTTCTGGCCTCAAATTCGGGAGGACGCGGGTTCGAATTCGCCTCCGGGCATCCAGGTTTGGGTTTTCCATGGTTTCCTCAAATCACTACAGGTAAATGCCGGGATGCTTCCTTCTAAAAGACTATGGCCGAATTCCTTCCCATTCCTTGTCCCCAATCCCATCCCGCCTCTAATGATTTTAGCCGTCAACGAGGCATAAAGCGATAAGTTATAAAATAAAAAGTTAATACTAGAAATCGCGATACCACTGGAACTACTTTCCACATTGTGAGGCAATGCTGTTATAGTACTGCAGTAGTAAATTGCAAGTTGTATTATTATTAAACCAGTAATCAGGTTGTAATACACCCTGGACCACCACTGTAAAGCTACAACTTCTTTCCTGATGGGCGCGATAATTCTTCTAGCGACATTACGATCTCCTGTAAACCAGTGGCAGTCCTTTATTAATTGTTTTTCAGTCTTTCACTTGTTGATGTGGATAATGTTAAGTGGTGATCATCATCATTATTTTATGTTTTATTTCACACAAAAATCATTATTACTAATTACTCCATTGAGGCTGTGTCAATACAAAAATATTTAATCCTAATAAATATTGGTACTTAATCTTATAGCATAACTGTCTTAGATTCCAATAATCTATAAAAAAATATACACGGTTAATGCAAATGATTCATTAGTTTTGAAAACACTGTGTATTTAAAAGTATACAACCAGCAAAGGTGAGTGATACATGGAAAGGCACATAAGCTTATCAATTTAAAAATCTGATTAGTGTCTGATGTGCATGATAGATGACAGCAGAAGACAAGATGGCAGAAGAGCCGGGTGGAGACGTTTTGTATGTTACAACATGTGAAGCGTTCTTCAGTTACTAATGTGCTGCATGTATTCTTACAAAAATATGGAAGAGTTGCATGTAGGCACCAGATCATTTTACATGGGTTTTCTGACACTGGTTGTCTGTTAGAGCTGTAAAAGTAATGATGTATTCGTTATTGAGTAACGGGTTCGTCGCCTGATTAGAAGTACCGAATTGTTACTCACAAATTAATTTTGTTAATCGCATGTTTCGTTACTCTCATTTGTCGCATAGATATGAACACGTTCCAGCTCCAGCAGGTAACTAATTTTGACAACGTAAGGACAAATTTAGTAGTTTTTTATTTTCTTTAACATTAAAATTTACAGTATATAATTTCTAAGTAGAAAATTTGTATGGATAATTTGAGATAGTTACTGTTTTTTCATTAATCGTTCATTAGTGAGGTTTATTGATTTCAAACATTTGTTAAATTTGTTTATTTTAAGATTTGATACCTTCTATTTTATTTTATAGTGTAATTAACAATATAAAAGAGTTGTTTAGTAGTTTGTGATATACATCTCTGCACTTTTTATGTTCTCATAATATTTCATTAAATTGCAATGGAGCGCACGCTCCGGTGGCAATTTCCCTACACACTCATCTTCCCCCCTTTCCTGTATCCACCTACATTTTCCCTCTACAAATTTTAAGTTCATTCAACATTTTTGGTAGATTATTCATAATTTCTCTTGGTAACTTATTCCAATCCCTGACACCCTATTCTAAAAAAGAGAATCTTCCTACACCCTTGTGCCAGCTTGTGGTCATGGTCATCTTTTCCCTTGCAAACTTTTAATTCTTACACCAATTTCTTTCCATGCCTCTTCATGAGTATACAGCTTGCACACTCCCATGGCCCTCTTCACCCTCCTTCTGTCTTCCAATGAATCCCTTTCCAGCTCTTTTATCATATCTGTTACTGATTGCATTGTGCGATAATTTACAGATACAAATCTAGCAGCCCTTTTTTACAGTTCCAGAATTCCATTACCCAAAGAACAAGGTACAATGACTTTATTCCTTTTGCCTGGTTTTTAGTTATTGTATTATTACTGCTGGTTCCATGTGATCAATGCAATACTGGCTTTGTTGTTGAATGTTTGTTTTAGCCGCAAGGCATCAACAATTACGAATCTAATTGCCTGTTTATCCTATACCTTTATTATTGATTTAAAAGTTTCGAATATTGATATTTTTTTAAATTAAACAAAAGGGGAGTCAGTAGCACTCTGCCTGCAGGCCCGATTTGATGGTACGTCCACATTTATTTTAACAAATATATCACAAAAGATTGAAGAATGTACAAAAATATATGAAAAAAGTAAAGGAAGACAGTGGTGAAACCTCCTATTTAAAACGAAATACTTTGATGAGATAATAATATTTGTTAAATATGTGTCACATTATCATCAGACTTGTATGCGGGGTTATGTGTAGACTACTTTAAAAAATAACAGCCATTAGTTATTGTCACTAGATATGTCACAGTCAGGTGAAAGGTCAGGTCATTTTTTGTGTAAACAGGTTTTTATTTTGAAATTAGATTATTCTTTCGAATATAAAATTCAATACTGGAAATCAAGTGTACATTTAGAGGTTTTCTGTAAGATCCATGTACTAATTACTTTAAATTTTATCCAAACAAACAACTTACCTAAACTTATTTTACTAAATAAACAATTCACTTAAACTTAACCAAGTACAAATGAAGTCTTCCCGTATGTGACGCGATTCGATGCTTCATGCGAGTGTTCGATTGTACCGAAAGTAACGAGTAATGAAAAGTTATGATAGTAACGAAGATATCCCGTATGCGGCACGAATCGATACAATGCTTCATGCAATTGTTCGATTGCACCGAAAGTAACGAGTAACGATTCGAAAGTAACGATTCGATTGTAACGGGTATTGATTGGTATAGTAATAAATACATACGGGTACAGAATTTCTCGTTACTTTTACAGCTCTATTGTCTGTGTAAATAGACTGCCATAGAGTAACCACATATATTAGAAGAAACCGTAGAGTGCATAAGACATAGCTATGTGTGCAGTCCATAAAATTAACCATTTGTGTCAGCTATGAACTGTATGTAATGATTTCTATCAGTTGTTTGCATTTCAAACCCTACCTTGTGCGATTGGTACAACTCTTGACAACAGATGATTATTGTAGCTTTTTTTTATTTTTGTACCCGAATGTTGGAAGCTAAAGAAAATGATGAGGACTTCGCAGGGAACTTTGAATTCAGCAGTTATCACGTGACTAGTTATAATTATAAATAACTCAGTTCTTTTGCTTTCAACAGTTTCACATTTATTGTACACAACTTATATTCCTCTAGGAACTACATCGGATTTATAGTATTCGAAGAATGCAAGGTTCTGCAGCAATGAAATGGTTTCAAAGCAACTGAACAGTCTTTTTCCCCGCTAACCTCTAGCTATCTCTTGATTTCTGATCACCATGGCAACTTACATTTCTTTGCTATAGGAGTAAATATATCGATTTTTGTTTAATTTCATGGCACAACAATATGGTTTTCTTATGAAATGTTTCTGTTCTGTCACACAGTGAGACTTTGTTTCATCTGTCTGGAATGTGAGAGGGTGGGGGTAATTGATTGCCACATACCTTTATAGTCTGTGACTTATTGAAGAGAAGACTAGACGGTGATAGGATCCGTGTACCTGAATATGTTGCAGGTGTGGTTTTTTCCACAACAGACTGCTGAATCCTCCACTTTAATAATGCAGTAGGATGGGACTCCACCTACTTGACTAAAAATGTCTGCGACTTTCTCAAAAAAGAACTGCCACATTGCTGGATAGGGTGTGCTGATCCAAGTGATGTTCCTCTGTTGTCATGGCCCCTGACTCCTATGTGATTTCTTTTAGTGGGGTTGTGTCAAGGATACAGTTTACATACCCCAATGCTAGCAATGCCAAGTATTACAGGAATGGATCACTGCTGTTGTGAGGGACAATGATAGAAACATCTTATCAAATGTATTGACAGAACTGGATCACTATTTGGTGTACACTAAACATTTATAGTATGTACCAGATACTTGGTGAGTTTATGTACCTTTTATAGTATGACCCATCTTTATAGGTCATATACTTCTGAGTTCACAGTATTTTGAAACCCAATGAATCACTTAGGCGAATCTTGCATAATACTTCTGACTCCTAACTCCATATTTTAAATTACTAACTAATTTCATCGCATGAAATCAAACTGTCGTTTGTAAATTTAACTAACTGAAATTGATTGCTATCTGGAATATTCATTTGTGTGAGATACATTTTATTTTTACTTTTACAAATTAATGAAGGAAAATTTTCGTTTTGCTGTGTGTGAATTTCGCAGCCAATAATTATTTTCTTATAGTTAACTGTGGCATTATTTCACTTTGATAAGAGTTTGCAGTTAATATTTTCTTTGAAATTTAATTTTAACATACATATGGAATTGAACTTGAGTTTATTGTTGATGTCTTATTTCCCATCTTTCTATATATCTGATAGAAGAAAGTAAGAAACAATTATATTTGGCATTATTTTTTAGTGTATATGTACTATTTCACTACCCTAGATAATAAAGGAATGTTTAAAATAAATTTGTATCTTCTTCTTGTTTATATTAACATTTTACCTTCAATTTTTGGTTTGATTTAATTTTTCTATATTTAAATAAAGTTAAGTAATTTTAATTTCTCATTTATAATTTACATTTCTTTCACTTTTCAGAATGTGCCACCAGATGCTGAGTATGAGGATACAGTTTTAGATAGTGATCCTGAAAGGTAATGTAATTTTTTGTCACTAGTAAATACTTATTTGTCCTGTTAAATAATGGAATACCATTACCTAAGCACCTCACTGAGAAGGCAGGATCATTGTTTTTTATAGTTTCAACTTGATAAACACCCAATAAGACAAAAAATTGTACAAAATATGCCGTTACTGAGTTTGATGAATGAGTTCTCAGGCCCGACGGATGGAGGTTTTATTCTCCAGCTGGCCAGTTAGATTTCTGTTTTTCATAGTTTCCTGGAATCACTCAAGGTGAATAATGGATTTGTTCCTTCATGAAGGCCATAATTTCCCCATTGTTTTCCCACTTCCATCTCCTAACTCTTGTAATTTTTTCAGTGATCAGCTGTTGAAACTTCTGCAGCACCATGACAGTAACCTGTTGGTGGAAGAATCTTTTACTATGATGACTTTGTGGACATAGCTGGAGAACTTTTGAAGCATGATTCCTAATCACCAGATTCAGTACCATTTAAACGAAATTGGATAACAGTAAATGAACAAACCAAAAATCAGTATGGAACATTGTAACACACAATTACTAGGCATCTAATTAATGTCGCCACACAGTGATGAGATAATAAACTTTATACGATAATTTATTGCTATGGTGATATGTTCGGTTTGTGATAGAAAAGACTAATATCTCTTATTCCCAGTTATATAAATTAAGGATTTTTTATGTATTAAATACTGAAATATTTAATAGATGAAAGCAATCCATGGCTCACCAATACGCACAAATCTGTTGTTTGTAAGGAAACACATGAAATTTAAGTTTCCTTACTCTATATAATATTTTTTTGTTTAAGAATACATATTGGTTTTGCCGAGGCCTATCAGCTGTCTAGGATCAAAGTAGGGGAAGGCGGGCAGAACTAACATGGAGGTGCAAGCTGTGCCATGTGAGGCAGTAACTTGCAAGTGAGGAGACCGAACAGTGATGCCTGTAACAAAGAACGACTGAGCGTGGTGGTGTAACGGTTAGCATTCTGGCCTCACATTCGGGAGGACGGTGGTTCGAATCCCCGTCCGGGCATCCAGATTTGGGTTTTCCATGGTGTCCCAAATCACTCCAGGCAAATGCCGGGATGCTTCCTTCAAAAGGCCATGGCCAAATTCCTTCCCATTCCTTGTCCCCGTCTCTAAAGACCTCGCTGTTAAGAGAAATTAAGCAGTTAAAAAAAAAAAAAAGAACGAAGCAAGATTTAGTTAAAAAGATTTTTAAACTATCTATTTTGTGTATTATTTATATGGCATACTTGTAGCAAAGGCATACTCACTTTCAGTTCTTTTTTTTTTTCTCATCCCTTCTATCCATATTGACACAAATCGAACTTAAAAATTAAAAATATCTTTTGATTACAGGATGGTGTTTTGTTGTCTGTATTGAAATAAATAGGTTACTTCTTGTTTATACATGTTCATACAAAAGTCATTGAGCTTTGCTTATTCACTCCTATGCACACACCAACAACAGAAGCAACTTCACTTGCATTTAGCATCCACTGTATCGAAATATTCTTCCACAGTTTATTTAAAACGACTTGCACTTTTGATATGACCACTATCGATTATATAAATATATAACAACAAATCTTCTTGTTGTCATATAAATATATATTTACCCATTGATCACCATGTTCTTCTAGTTACATGTCTGCTATCCACTTATCAACACATGGGAAGTATAAAATAATAATCTCCACACCTGTCATATTCCTTCTCTCTATATTCTCCAAAGATCCCCCTTTCTTTGGTGACACACTCTGTATACCGACTTAACAGTAATCACACCTCATCCAGCATATACATCATCTGAGTACCAATAATTATGTGATATAACTTCAAAAAAGGAAGATAGTAGAACAAGAACAGCCAGAGTTGAAGGTAACTGTTTCCTTACACGCTCAGCAGAAGTGAGCGAGCAAAGACAGAAAATGTTCAGCACATGGAAGAAGTCACCAGCATTGAGCGAAGCAAGGCAGAACTAGCAGATTCTTTTAGTTGTGAGGAAAAACCTACATCATTTTATTGATTCAGTATTTGTTTGCTTATTCCTTTTTTTGTTGTATGTTCTATATTTAATATTTTTCTGTTTATTTAAGTTTGATGAGAATTTAGGATTTCATAGGCAGTGTGTGTGTATGTGTGTGTGTGTTTGTGTTTGTTAATTATCTCTGAATGGTAAACTGAGTGGAGTGAGAGTATCTTTGTCAGTGAGTTCGTGGAAAGAAATGATGGCAGGTGGAGGAATGATGGCATGTGCCTTACCCTTGTAGTGGTGAAGAGAACAGTAATTGTGTATATAATTGAGATGATAAGATAGAGTAATGAGTTTTTTTTTGATTAAGTTGAAAGCGTAATTTGTGAAACATATGATTGAAAAGATGTGTGATAGATGAAATATACGAAAAATGAAAACAAATATTTTTCGTTATTTGTTGCGTGGTATTGTGAATCCTATAGACAAGTGAAGTTATACTACCTGATGCAAATCCACGAATTGTAAAAAGGTCAGTTTGTTACTTGTGGCAAATGTGATGAGGACAAGTTGAAGCATGTTTATTATAATGTCTGCATACAGAAACTGTTAAGGCACTGGCAATAAT
>JARYHS010000547.1:0-10638 GCA_031002005.1 Vandiemenella viatica | reverse complement strand
TGAGAATGAGAAGAGTTGAAATATTGTATGTTAATAAATCATTCTGATGCTATGGTGACTATGATAGATACATCAATAACATGCAGAAACCTAGTCATATAGTTAAGCAATTTGTGGTATCCGTATTTTCAGTTTTCTGTAATTCTATGTTCATATAACAGACAATTAAAAGAAATGTTTATACACTCCATCAGAGTTTCACATGTCGCTAATTTATATGTCTGTAATGCATTAAGAGCTTTGAAATCTTAATCTCCCATACTAATGCTTCCAATTTGGAAGTCCATTATAATTAAAATAATTTTCTAAACAGTGTAGCATTAGAATCACAATTAATATCTTTTGTAATTATTACAAAATGTAAAATGTTCTTTTCTGAAACAAAATCATTGTAGTTACTGTGCCATTCCATCACATATAGCTTCAGCTAATAATTTCCAGTTTCATCTCATTCTTCATTTATTGTCATTGGAAATAATTTTAGCATTGGTAGGTGACATAGTATTAACATTTATATTAGTTGAATCATTTATATATCTTGATTCATAATTAACATATTTGCAACTGATACTTATCCTTGTTTCAGTTTCTATCATGTTTTTATGGTAACTTCTTTTGCAAAATTAAGACCTCCAGCATTTATCATTTTTGTAGTATCGTATGGTATATTAAAGTAATGTGTACATCTAAGTTCTAGCACTGAACTTTGTCAGTCATCCTCTGTTAATAACATAAATAAAAGTATGAAAATACTTTAACTTGATTTTTACTATTCTCATTTAATTACATTCGAAATTTAATCACTTTCATAATATTTCTCGACGAACTTGTTAAATGTAGTCAAGTACTTGCAAATTAATACTGTAATGAATGCAGTAAGGACTAAATTATTATTGGAACAATACTATTAATTTTGTCCAATAAAAATCATTAATTATTTGTTACTTTTACAGGTTACTACCTACATTACAAAAGGGAATTTGGCGAGTGGGAGAAAATTAAACTTCCAGCTAATGAGTCAAGTTTTACATTGAACAACCTACAGTGTGGGACCAAGTACCATTTCTATCTGCAAGCATTCAACCAACTTGGCCAGAGTACCCCTACAATCCCAGTAACAACCCGAACAAAAGGTTCAGGTAAGGAACTCTTACGGGAATATTTTTGAATAAAAATCCGTCTTCTGTGGAACATGGCCTACAACACAGTTAATCTTATGAGAATGTTCTTTATGGCTCCTAAGGCTGAACTAATGAGCTCTGTGGGAATGATTAGTGTGACGAAAGTCACTACATCCATTTCAATACTTATTGACCAGGAAAGAGGGAATTCTTGCGGTTCATATCTTAGTATGACTTAAAGTGAAGATTGTCCTACTAACATATCCTTGAGAAGGGGCATCTTTCTTGCTTTCACTTGCAATTATTTCCTCCTTTTTACTGCCCCATCTCTATAAGACCTTCCACTTACACTATCATTTATTTTTCTGTTAATTTATTTCATTTTTTAAATCTATTTTACATTAGTTATTATTATTATTTTATTTATTTATACATTAATTTCATTTTATTTTATCCCCCCCCCCTCCCCATTTGTCCTCCCCTTGTAGACTTTGCATATGATTATTTCATAAATTATTTTTTTCTTACTCTTTGGCCAGTTTCCAACAATATTCTGGATTGGCTCAAAACTGTATACTGTTCAAACACTTCTTAGCTTTTCGAGTTCACAACATAGCATTCTTATCATTTTATCTACACTTTATAGTTCACAAGATTTTGATTGACTTACAAGTTTAAAGTTATTTGTCCTAATAAAGAAAGACTATTGGTACTGCACAGTTCCCATTCTGATTATTAAATTTGTTGTTTCGATTCATTTTTGATTACTAGAAGGAAATAGGAGATACAGTTTCAGGTGTTAATTTCTTTCACGTGGACTTAAATCATTACTTACTACAATAAACAAATATTATTGCTGAAAATATCAACTATGCAATCTCAATTGTTGTTCATCTCATAGAAAATAATTCACTCTATCTGTAGCCTTATTCCAAAAGTCACATAATTACTATATGAATTTCGTTGCTCTTAATATCACATAACATATCTTCTGACAATAGGGAAAAGCTATATTCCTGATTACATTATTTAATATTCCCTTAAACACAATATATCAAATGAGGATAGGGAAATGAAACCCTGATTTCCTTAGCATGATGATGGCTGGATGGTGAACATGCATTCTTTTTTTTTTTTTTTTTTTTGCTGTCGTCAGTCTTTCGACTGGTTTGATGCAATCCTCCATCCTTTCCTATCCTGTGCTAACCTCTTCATTTCTACATACCCCTTACAGCCCACGTCCTCAATTATCTGTTTCATATATTCTAATCTCTGTCTTCCTCTACAGTTCTTACCTTCAACTGTTCCCTCCACTAACAAATTAACCAATCCAGCATGTCTCAAAATATGACCTACCAGCCTGTCTCTTCTTTCTGTAAGCTTCTTCCACAAACTTCTTTTCTCACCCATCATTTCCAAAACTCGTTCATTTCTTACTTTGTCTGTCCACCTAATTTTCAGCATTCTTCTGTAGCACCACATTTCAAATGCTTCAATTTTCTTTATTTCCGGTATTCCTAAAGTCCCATGTTCGCTACCATAAAGATGCTGTGCTCCACACAAAGAGTTTTCAAAAAGTTCTTTCTAATTCCTAGATCAATATTTGAAACTAAAAGGTTTCTCTTTTTCATGAAGGCTCTTTTTGCTAGTGCTATTCTGCTTTTGACATCATTCATGCTTCGGCCATCGGTTGTAATTTTACTTCCCAAGTAAACAGAATTCACTTACTTCTCCTACTTGCATCCGATCCTATTTTTATATTTAATCTACTAGTATTGGTATCATTTCTGCTACATTTCATCACTTTTGTCTTGCTTTGATTTATATTCAGTCCAAAATCTTCCTTCAGTATTTTGTTCATGCCATTCAGTAACTTCTCAATATCCTCAGCCCTCTCTGCTAACAAGACAATGTCATCAGCAAATCGTAGCATACTGATTTTTTCTCCATGAAAACTTATGCCACATGGAAATTTTTCTTTGACTTTCTTCATTGCTTCTTCTACATACAAGTTGAATATTAACGGGGATAGACTACAACCTTGTCTCACACCCTTTTTAACCGATGCATGTCTCTCGTGATTCTCTACTTTTATTACTAGCCACTTGATTCTTATATAGTTTATAGAGTATTCTTCTATCTCGATACTTTAGACCTGTACTTCTTCTAAATTTTGAACATCTTGTCCCACCTAACATTATCAAAAGCTTTTTCTAAATCAACAAATGCCATAAAAGTATCTTGGTTTTTCTTGATCCGCCCTTCAAGTATTAATCTTAAAGACAGAATTGCTTCCCTTGTACCGCGATTTTTGCTAAACCCAAACTGATCTTCACCTACTATCTCTTCTACTACCCTTTCCATCCTACTGTATATTATTCTGGTCAGTAATTTTGATGTAAGACTAATGGTGCGATAATTCTCACATTTGTCGGCTTGTGCTTTCTTTGGAAGTGTGAACATGATAGTTTTATTAAAATCAGTTGGAATTTCTCCTGTTTCATAACTTTTTGATATCAGCTTGAATAATCTTTCGATTCCTTCCTCTCCTAGGGATTTAAGAAGTTCTGCAGAGATCTCATCAATTCCAACTGCCTTATTTGCTTTCAAGTCATTCAGAGCTTTATTAAATTCTGTCCTCAAAACAGGATCTCCTAAGTCATCAATGTCAACATCATCTTCCTTTTCCATTACACTATTGTTCAAGTCGTCCCCATCATAAAGTTTCTCAATGTATTCTTTCCATCGGTTAGCTCTATCTTCTGAGTTTAAAAGAGGTTTCCCATCGGCAGCTTTAATGATCATACCTCTTTTCTTCATTTCTCCAAAATTCTGTTTGATCTTTCTGTAGGCAACATCTACTTTACCTACGACCATTTCCTTCTCTACTTCTTCACACTTTTGTTGTAGCCATTTTTCTTTTGCTATTTTGCATTTCCTATTTATTTGATTTCTAAATTGCCTGTACTGCTCTCTTCCTGTTTCATCCTGTGCATTTTTGTACCTTCTCCTCTGATCCATCAGCTCCAAAATTTCTTCTGTGATCCAAGGTTTTCGGGCAGATTGTTCCCTAAAGCCTAATGTTTCTTTACCAGCTTTCATTATCTCGGTCTTTAATGCATTCCATTCGTCCTCGGTTGAGCTCCTTTCGGAGTTACTTCTTAGACCCAAGTCTACTATTTCAACAAATTTTTCTCTAGTGCTAGATTGTTTCAGTTTATTCACTTCCAGTCTGTTCTGCTTATACTGCCTCTTTATTCGCTTAAATTTCAGCCTGCACTCCATTATTATCAAATTATGATCAGAGTCTATGTCTGCTCCTGGGTACGCTTTACAGTCTGGAACTTGATTCCTGAATCTCTGTTTGACCATGATATAATCTAGCTGATATCTGCCTGTATCCCCAGGACGTTTCCACATGTAAACAGTGTGTTTGCCACTACTAACTTATATCTTTCACAAAATTCTAGCAATCTGCTTCCTCGTTCATTTCTTTCTCCTAGACCAAAACTTCCTACAGTATTCCCATCTTTTCCTTCTCCCACTATTGCATTCCAATCACCCATGATTATTAGATTTTCCTCCCCCTTCACATATTGAATTAATTCTTCAATTTCAGCGTATATTTTTTCTATTTCTTCGTCATCTTCCTGTGATGTTGGCATATACACTTGTACTAATATAGTTGGGACGTGCTTAGTTTCTAACCTCATCAAAATAATCCTGTCACTAAACTGTTCATAATAACTCACCCGTTTCCCTACTTTCTTGTTCATTACAAACCCTACACCAGTGACTCCATTGTCAGCTTTTGTGCTAATTATCTTGTGTTCCGCAGACCAGAAATCCTGTGCGTCCTTCCATTTAATCTCACTAATTCCAACAACATCTAACTTAAGTTGTTCCATCTCCCTTTTTAAGTTTTCTAACCTACCTGCCCTATTCAGACTTCTAACATTCCACGCTCCGACTCGTAGAATGTTTCTATCCATTCTGATGACTCCTCCCTGAGCAGTCCCCACCCGGAGATTCCGATTGGGGGACTATTTTACCTCCGGAATATTTTACCCAGGAAGAAGTCATCATGATATATGTAATTTGAAAGGATTACATGTCCTCGGGATACCTTTTGAGTCTTTAATGCAGTGGTTTTCCGTTGCCTTCTGCATCCCCATGTCGTTGATCATTTCTGATTCATCCACCTTTAGGGGCCGTTTCCAACCCCAAAGGCAAGAGGGTGTCCTGAACCGCTCCCCGCTCTTCCGACCTCCTTTCGGAGGACGTTGGATGATTCCTTATACCGGGAATCTTTCAGTCGCCAGAGCCTCGTCCGTGTAAACAGGGTGCACCACTTGAAGGAGAGGTTGAGATTTGGTTGGAAAAGGCTAGTATAGCCTCTCCCAAACCCTTACAACACCCTGAAAGCTTATAGTATAGTATAAAATCTAGGGTAATTCTTATGACCCTACCTGATCGAGAACGATGCCCTTTAAGGAGTACGATGTAACATTTCAAGATGTTTCCAGTACTTCAACTTCTTTCCAAGAAAGGCTGCAACAACTGAAGATCAGTTTGTGAGTGGTACCAACGTTCGTGTCGTTGTATATATCGTATTTATTTATATGTATTACATTAGTTCCTTAGCCAACGACAAATAAATAAATAAACCGGAGAACGGAGCAAGCAAACAGGGGAAAATAGGCGCCACAAATCACACTGTATCTCATATGAACACTGCTTTACGAGATATCCAACAAAGATCACCAACATACAGATAAGCACTACTTTTTTTCACTACATAACTTTGGTTACTTATTTATTCCATTATCTGAAATACAATACGTTAGGATATATGGAAAAGTTAGTCAAATCACTACATAAAAGATTGGCACTACAATTAGCGTAACGAAATGGTGGAATTAAATTTACGGTAAAGTTACAAAGATACGACATTAGAAACGTTTATGCTTTAGTATTAGAATAAAACAAAAGGCTAAACCATTACTATGCACACCACAGTCCGTGGGGAGAACGCACTTCCACTGTTTCACAATATAGCTACATTCCTTGCCAAAAGAAGGGGAGAAAGAAATAAACAAATATGTGAATGCGTCTTAGGTAAAATTCTCCCTGGTAACTAGCCAAATGAGTCCGCCACACACTTTTAGTGAATCGCTGAGTAATAGTAATAGTTGGTGAAACACGACGTTTCGGCCACTGTCAAGTGACACTAACATGACAGTGACCGAAACGTCGTGTTTCACCCCCGGGCACGTGGCTAGTTACCAGAAAGAATTTTATCTACATAGGACGCCGAGAAAACATCGTGTTACTAAGAGTCTCTTTTTTCGAAGTGTGGGTGGGATTGTCATCTTTCCCCTTAGCTTTCAATGAACAGTTTTTAAACGTGCGCAGTTTGGTCGCAGGCAGCAGTACGTGTTGTCTCTGGTGGAGTGACCTCCCCAGAGTCCTCTGCAGGCGGCGCCGCTAATGAGCCCCACCGCCCCCGGCCTCCCCACGTTTCAAAAGGCAGCCGGCCCCAGTCGTGTATGTGCACATCCAGGCACATATACGAGAGTTCTGCCAGCCTTGACCCATCCCTCCACTCAGCAGTTTAGTGCGTGTGTTAGGGTCTAATTTAGTAATTATCTGTTAATTTATTTGTGTTTGTACATCTCATTCTGTTCAGATTTATGTTCTTGATAAAAACTAAACAAAACGCATTATGCCAAAATTACTGAATAACCTTAACATACTTGTATTTGAAGGAAATAACTTGGTAGATTGGAAGTGGAAGATAAACCGCTGCAATATTGAATACTGTTCAAGTTCAAATCTCGGACTTGGCGTAGAAACTGTCTTGTTTACTGTTTTTAGACAGTTTCAGCAGCCATTAAAGAGAATGCCGGTACAGTTCCAACTTTTCTCCACAAAAACTAAACATTTTACGAACAATCATGATCGAAGATATATCGCGACACCCCCCCCCCCCCCCCCGCCCCCCAACCACTATTTCTTCTAGTAAAGCGACCAGTGACGGACTCGTACGACAGGGCTATTGTGTAAATGAAAACATCGTACTTAAATGCAATGAGGAAATATGATACGAAATAGAAAATATGTAAAATTATATTATACGGTGGACCAATACAACTAAAGTTAAAAATTTCTACCCCACTGTGGGAGCATAGTTGTTTAAAGCTTATCAAGTGACAATGATATTTTTTTCGCCGAGGAATAAAGTAAAATGAAATGAAGAAGATAAAGATCGTCAACGTTGTGTATTTTTTTACAATTTTTTCCTAAAAAATGCTATTACTTAGTAACGTGAAATTTATTAACAACATCTACCATATTCCTGTATTTAAATAGCAAATACTAAAAACACTTCCCTTAATATAACTTCGGAGTAGCCTGCAAAACAAGCAAATTATTATATTCGGGGTCCACTTTCCGATAAAATAATACTATCTTACTTAAATTGCTCTTAATTCTAAATACATTGCGTAGTAATGGGTGGGATAGGTAGAATCTGCAACAAATTTGATAGGAATTGTACAACTGCACTAGCGCCGCGAGTGGCAACGCTTTACCCTGTCGACGCCGAAGCCGTTATATGAGGGGAAGGGAGGGCAAGGAACGTGTAGAATTGGATTATCGTCTTTTTAAGGAACCATGTCGACATTCACCTGGAGTGAATCCATGGAAAACCGGAATCTCCTGGGGACTCGAAGCTGCGTCATCATGAATACGAAGCCACGATCGTGAGCGGAATTCGTTATATAATCAATCATTTATATTTGCACCAAGGGACTGCCGACAACACAGCATGCTCATACCTGTGAAGGCCATTACAGTACAGAACCCTAACTGCATGAGGGTCAACTAACACTCTCTCGTACTAAACTTAATTTTTCAACCTGATAAGTTCTAAAATAATAGCTTACGAACTGAAATAACGGATGGATTACCCAACTGTATCATTTATCGACCCAAAAGAATAAAAAAAACTGTATAGGATATATATATATACAGGGTGTTACAAAAGGTACGGCCAAACTTTAGGAAAACATTCCTCACACACAAACAAGAAAATCTGTTATGTGGACATGTGTCCGGAAACCTTACTTTCCATGTTAGAGCTCGTTTTAGTTTCGTTAGTATGTCTGTAATTCCATGGCCCCCACGCTCTCCTGACCTCACCCTCTTGACTTTCATTTATGGCGTCATTTGAAAGCCCTTGTCTACGCAACCCCGTACCAAATGTAGAGACTCTTCGTGCTCGTATTGTGGACGGCTGTGATACAATACGCCATCTCCGGGCTGCATCAGGGATTCCATGCGACGGAGGGTGGATGCATGTATCCTCGCTAACGGAGGACATTTTGAACATTCCTGTAACAAAGTGTTTGAAGTCACGCTGGTACGTTCTGTTGCTGTGTGTTTCCATTCCATGTTTAATGTGATTTGAAGAGAAGTAATAAAATGAGCTCTAACATGGAAAGTAAGCGTTTCCGGACACATGTCCACATAACATATTTTCTTGTTTGTATGTGAGGAATGTTTCCTGAAAGTTTGGCCGTATCTTTTTTTAACACCCTGTATATTGGCGTGTCAAAGACTCAAAAGTACAGTTGAAACATTGCAAATATTTAAAGATCAATAATAACAATGTCTAATGATGGCGTAGACTTCCACGGTCGTTGTACGTATATCTTGGTTTTACGGGCGGTGCCGCGTCGATTTATTAAAAACTAATGTTTCAGTAACGTGCTGTGGCTTTCATCAGAGTTCACGTCACGATAGGTTTTAATAAATCACGCAGCTCCACCCGGAAACAAGATAATAAATAACAACGTCTGTCGACATCAAAGTTATCCTTTAGAAACAGAAGCAGCCTCCAGGAAACACGGGATAAATCTCCTCAGGTCCGACGAGTGTTCTGTAACGCGCTATGTCTGCAGTCTGAATGTTCCAAAGTTTCATACCTGGAGCAAATCTAACTCGGCTTAGCTGCTCCTCGTGTTTGCGGGATGGGAGGTTGTTTCTAGTGCCTGAGGGAGGTTTCCTAAACTGGTACACGTGATACTGCCGTAATCGCTGCGACCGCCAGAAGGGACATGTTTGTTTAGACGTTAATCTGTTGCTCTGGGAACATTGGAAACATACCGAGGGACAGCTGTTGGCGCCACACGGAACTCTGCACTTAGGGATCTGACCAATGGTTCCAGCTCTATTTTACAGGTTTTGCCAATTACAATCATCAAAATTAGCCTAGTGCTATAAATAAATAAAGTCAGCTGAATATCTACTACTGCTCTTCCGATACCAGATTAGACTTACATTTACAAATGTATACCATTTGGCCATTTAAGCCATATTTCCAGTCCAATGCCGTCACCGCACATGTTTCTATTACTTCAATGTTTTATGACTATCAAAGTTTGAGAGAAAACTCAGGAGAAACATCATTAAAACTGCCTACGCCCTTGACCGGATTGAACCGGCGACTCTAGCCTCCACGCCATCGGGGCCGGTTGAGCTAAAAATGCCACGTCTTGAACCGTGCTTTCGGTAAAAACCGAGATTATTTCTAACGTCAGTTCTACAGAAGAAATCTGTGTTTTTCTGACCAAACTCCATCAAATTTTACAAGCCTATCGTGCATCATTACCAATCACGTGAAATGAAGGGCGAAGTAACAATATTACTGAGAGTAACTTCCCTCATGATTCACCTAAAGTACCCACAACTTGCTGTTAAATATTAAATATCTATCAGATTTGAGGGTATTTATTAAATAAAATACCTGGCGCAAAAGTGAAAAACTGAAAATAGTTAAAACTGCTACAGATCATCTTAAAGTGCGATAATTATTTTAAATTTAGTTCATAAATATTAAACGTTACAAATTTTTCTCGGGAGAGTAGGCAGATTGAGGAAATGACTTCTTCGAGGAAAATTCTTATGTATGCACGTTTTTCTTTTCATCTGGGGCTTGACAATCGGGAGGCCATGCGTTCAATCCCCGATGCAGCTACCTAGATGTCGGTTTCCCGTGGTTAATTGAAATTACTGCAGGCGAAAGGTTCTTTCAAACGCCATTATCGAAATCCTTCTGATTTCTTGCCGCAATGGTCTCTCGGCTCTAATAACCTCGACGTTGACAGGCCGTAAAACCTTAGCAGGATAAAAACTTTTTACTAAAACAAGGAGCGAAGTACAAAGAACTCCATGGCTATGTGTTATAGAATCAAACAGATCTCTACTGTTTTTACTGAAAGACCGAATTTCATTGGCTGGTGGTTATTTTCTTTTGAGATACATAGCGCATTATTTTAAAATATATTGCGCAACAATTATCTCACTAGGTGTGATAGATATCTTCTACTCCAACCATTACGTTATCTCTGTACTGGCGTCGGAAAAAGAATATAGTTCCTGATAGATGAAGTTGTTTAGTTTGTGTCCATAATTTACTTCTCAATATTTAGAAACATATCAAAAGCAGTCAACC
>JARYHS010000546.1:0-34276 GCA_031002005.1 Vandiemenella viatica | reverse complement strand
ACTCTGAAAATATTTCGGCAGAAGCGAATATAGAAATTTCTCAAGAGTAACAACAGCGATGAATTTTGAATTCATTAGTTAACGAGTTGAACTTTAACTGCCACTTTTGTGAAAGTTTGGAGATTTGATAGAAGTTTCACAGAGTGAATATGAAGTCATGTGTTGTGATTACCTTGTAGAAGTTTCACAGAGTGATTGCGAAGTCATGTGTTGAGATTAGCTGCTATCTTTAGAAATGATTTTGAATGGTCATCTAAGAAACTAGTACTAGGTAACATGCACTACATCCAAAGTTACAGTTTATTCAATATCTGGCCACGACCCCAGAACAGAGTTGTTTAATTCAATAAAAGTTTCACGGGAGTCCAGCCGGATGGTGTCATAAAACGACGACGTTTCGACAACCTGCTCGGTTGTCTTCATCAGGTCTATTTTAGATGTTTCTTCTCGAAATCACAAACAGACTGGCTTCGCTGCCTCCGAAATTCTTATGTCGTGTATAGAGGGTTGCCAGGAGGCCCAATCAGCGCGCTGGAACTGAGGGTATCAGTGTTGCGGACTGCGTATGGAGCCAAAATGGTCACCCATCCAAGCGCTGACCACGCTCACCGTTGCTTAACCGGTCTACCGCAAGCCGAGGATATCAGAGAGGGATATGATGTGCTTACATTCAAATATCACACAGTTTGGCCTGTGTTCCTGAACATATATGATTTACATTGTATCTGGCCAGATGAACATGAATCCTATTTTGCAGTGAATATTTTCTACCTTCTGAAGCAAAGGGCTGACATGATATACTTTCTAAATTCTTAATTTGTCTGTTAAATTTTTAGACAAAGATTTCACTCAAGTTCAGTGCAGCATCCAAGTAAGTTCTAAATATATCTTTGCAAAATCAACAGTAGGAATCTGGCTTCGTTTAGGGTAGCATTCACCCATTTGATCTCATATAATTAATGGGTTATTAAAAAACTGGGCACTAGTGATTGTCTTTCTTTTTAATATAACAACCCTCCACCCCTCAGTTCCAGTAAGTAATAGATTTAAATTACCCATGTTTGTTCAAATGCATAATTATTTATACTGTATCTCCACAATTGCAAGTGAGAGCTTCTATTTCTATCTCAAATATAATTTAGCCTCCAAGCATTCTTTCATTCCACAAACACTACAAAATTTATTCCTCCAACAAACTGAATAAAAGGTTTATCCAAAATTTTTGATGCCAAGACAAGTTGAAAATATTATTTTATGAACTGCAAGAAAACCAGTGCCATACTATTGTTTAAGAAATTACAATTATTGCTGATAGTTAAGTAGAATATACCTTTTCCCCATCATCTTCATCATCCTCAGGATTGTAAGCTTCTGCAAAAACAGATTTCCGGCGGGTTGAGAATCTTGTGACTGGAGGTTCTGTTAAAAAATGATTTACAGTTAATTCTTCCAAATATCCTGGTTAAGCCCATAGTGAGATGCACATTACCAACTTAACTGACATTATATGTGCATAAAGATAATGTGATACACTGAATGAGGTAAAGGAACTCAAAACTACAGAAAAATATCGAAAGAAAAAGAAGAGGGGAAACAATCACATTAATTCTTGGGAAAATTTTGATGGCAGTCAAAAGTATATTAATCTGCCATACTGAGGAGCAGATTCTTAGGAAAGTTTGAACTTAATTACAAAATGTTATAAGGTACAGTAAAATATTTCATAGACACGAAAAATAATATGCATGGAAGTTCACACATTATACTCACCAGAAAAATATCAGTAAACTAGCCATGCCTGTCACTTCGTTCATGTGAATTTAAGGTTTATACTGTTGCATCAGAGGAGTTACCAAGAGAAATGATGAATAATTTACCGAAAACTTTGAAAGAATTTAAAGACAAAATTTATAGAGGGCAAATGTAGGTAGGTGCAGGATAGGGGGAAGATGGGTGTGTAGGGAAATTGCCACTGGAGCCTGTGCTCCATTACAATTAAATTAAATTAAACTATCAAAGAAATATTTGGCTATGCAGGGAAAAGCAAAGGAGTGGCCTAATTTGTTTCTTCCCCTCTTTCTTGCACAGTCCCCTTTTCTTCTGAATTTCATTGTACCGTATGTAAACATTTTAAATCGGTTAGCGTACATAACCAATTTTTACTACCCTTTGAAACTGTAATTACTTTGGAAGATTTTATGGTTGGGGGGGACCCACAGGCAAACTTAAGTATTCAATGTAAGCTTCTCAGGTGTTCAGGATAGCTTCATAAAAAAAAAAACAACAATGTTTTGACAGCTGGCACTACTGTCTTCATCACATGTGGAAAGCTTCAGGTGTTATAAGCCAGAAGTCACCACCTAGACTGGCTTAGTAGAAGTCTAAGCGGTGACTTCTAGCATACAACTGAAGCTTTTCGCACGTGACGAAGACAGCAGAGCCAGCTGTTGAAACGTTGTGTTTTTATGATCCTATCCGGCTTAAAACCGTGAAGCTTACATTGAATCGGTATGCTGGGAAAGTATTCACTCACACGCTTCATTATTGTTCATAAAGATTGTCTATTGCCAATATTTGAAGTGGTCATGCCAGGCACATGAACAAAAAGATTAATTTAGTTTTATGTATATAAATTATGATAAATTCACCAGTGCAGTTACACAACTTCACCACACTGTGTTAGGGAGGTACAATGAGATGATATTTGAGTCCTGCTTCTCACATTATGGTCATCCTGAGTGCAGTTTTTAGGTTGTTTCCTACAGGCACCTATGCAAATGCTGGGACAGTCCCCCCAAGCTCCACAAGCTACTAAACATTTCACGAGGAAAGATACGCCTGTTACAGAGGACAATGCTTAAGCTCTCTCCCATAGAATAGGTTCCTTCTGGCAAGTGGGAGAGTCACCAATCCACCACTGAAGCAGGCATCATGACTAACACTTAACATCATAAGAAATTCATGCTGATCAGTACTTGTGACTAATAGGACTCATCAAATGATGATCAAAAATTGCTGAAAAAACTATGATTAAAAATCTCCAATTGCAACAAAAAGTCATCCTATAACAGTTTGTACAATTTAAATAGTCTGTCACCATGTACAGAAAGCTAATGTTGTATTGTGTGTTCCATATAAGTGAGAGTAAGAGAAATGTGTTAATTTATACAAAGGTGAAAACAACCACCAAATTTTTTCTTTTCTATATGGATCTTGTAATGATTACTATTAGTATGTAGATAAATTCTGAATTTGCTATCTTATTGAAAAACCACACACTGTTTTCAGGTATGCAGATTTTATGACTCTTTTTAGGCAGTTATGTAACTGATCAAGATAAAAATAAATAATAAAAGGAAAGGGAAATTAACCCACCACATGCCAAAGTTGATGGCTGCGATGAGAGGGAACACATATGTTGACAAACAAAAACACAATATTTCGGCATCTGCCTTCTTCAGTTTTAGATAAACGGGCCATTAGGCTCCGTACGTGTGTACACAACAAATGTCACCCAATGACTAACTGGATAGTGGGGGAAGGGTGGGGGGACGGCTAAGGAGTAAACTATTGATATATCAGAAATTGTTGAGGTAATAAAATGCAGGCGATGGTAAAATGAACACATATATGTAGCAAGGGCACGGTATTGACGCGAAAATTTATATCTACTAAAAACAAAAAGGTGATGGCTTAAGTGGTTGGATTTTAACAGTGGTTAAGGCCAGGGGGGGGGGGGGGGGGCTGGTATCCAAGATATTCTGGTACGCTAGTTCCCATCTCCGGAGTTCTGCTGCAGTGGTGATGTCAGGGAAAACTCTGACTGCTCTCACAGTAAAAGTCATTGAGATTGTTGGAATCATGGCTATTGGAATGTTCTGGTACTGGAAGCTACAAGTTGTGAGTGTGAAATGTTTGTCTGTGATCATTCATTCTAACTGTTGTTGTTGTTGCTTTAGGGTGCGTTGACAGCGGCGTCCTTAGCGCCCTAACAATTACCAGCTAAAACTGTGGCTAAAGAAACTAATAAAATACTGTCTGCATGGTCGACTGTAAAAGGGTTAGCCATACAGACAGCAAATAATACAAATTATAAAATCAGACTTGGCTAAAATGGCCACCAGTACTTTAAACAGTACAACACCTGGATAGCTGTAAAGGGGCCAAGCAGGTTCGCAAGAGTATTAAAAACACATGTCTCGGTGGCTGTATAATGGCCAGCGATACAGGAATTATAACAATATAAAAAATAAAAACGATGCACATGGATGGGAGGTTGTAAATAGGCCACCCATCCATCTTAAAACTAGGCTGATCTGCATAAAATTTTAGGCACTAGACTGGCCAATACACAAAATTTTAAAACACTCGCCACACTGCTGGTTTCATTGTTTAAAATAAGTGCCAGATCGTTGGCCAGGCCAACGTCTGCCCTCAAGTCTAAAAACAAAGCACAACCAACTAAAATGTGGCGCACCGTCAGAGGTACGCCACAAGCATCACATTCCGATGGGTCCTCCTGGTGGAGAAGAAAGCTGTGTGTCAGAGGACAGTGCCCTATACGGAGGCGAGTAAGGAGAACTTCATCCCTCCTCGCCCGCTGGAAGGAGCTGCTCCACGGCTGAACGGTCCGTTTGACCAGCCGAAGTTTATTATGCTCTACCTCTAGCCACTGCCTCTGCCAAATGTCAAAAACAAATCTTTTACCCGCTGAGGTAAGGTCTGACTCTGGGACCGAAGCAAAGTCGATTTGGACCTTGTCGCAGGCCAACTTGGCAGCTTCATAAGCTGCCCATTCCCCCTGATTCCCACATGGCCTGGTACCCAACAGAATAAAACCTCCTTTCCAGATGACTGGAGGGAAAGGAGAGCGTCCTGGATGTCCTGGACTAAACGGTCTGTTGGGTACATGTTTCCTAATACCTGAATGCAGCTGAGGGAATCGCAGCATATGATGTATTTCATATAACGACTTACCTTCATATGCTGGAGCGACTTTAGTATGGCGTAGCACTCGGCAGTGTACACGCTGCACCTGCTATCCAGTTTGTATTTGTAAGTCACTTGAGGGAACACTACCGAGCAGCCTACACTGTTGGCCTGCTTAGACCCATCGGTATATACCGGGGTATAATCGTGATGCTGATTTAAAAAATCACTAAAAATCTTTATAAAAACACTGTCTGCGGTAAACAGCTTGCTGTACCAAGACGGTTCTAAAATTCTTCTGGGCCTCCTTAAAAGTCAGGGAGGAGATTTACTCCAATACTGGTAATAAAAAGTGGGCAGCTCAAACCCCGACTCTTCTAAAATAGCCCTTGTACGGTAGCTAAATGGTTTAGTTGCTCTTCGACGATTAGTATATAGTCGCTCGAAGTTTGGCCGAATGACTACATCGTACACAGGACAGTCAGGTGTTGTGGCAATGTGCATATAGTGTCGCACCATGAGGAGGTGCCGGCGGATGTAAAGTGGTGGCTCACCACTCAGCACAGATGCTGGGGATTGGGCTGGTGCGGTAGGCACCCATGTCGAGCCGAATTCCTGCATGGTGGACACTATCTAAAATGTGTGGATAACTGTCCCGTGCCGAACCATATACTATGCAACCGTACTCCAAACACAAGCATACAAAGGCTCTATAAAATTGCAGCAGACAGAAGCGATCAGCGCCCCATGACCTGCCACATAAACATTTTAAAACGTTTAGAGATTTTAGGGCTCTGGCTTTCACATCTTTAAGATGTGGAAGCCAAGTTAGCCTACTGTCTAAAATGAGGCCGAGAAAATGAACAGAATCAGTAAAACTTAAAACGGTGTTCCTCAAGGTAAGGTGAGGCTCAGCTAAAAGGCTTCTGCTACGGGTAAAAAGTATACACCGAGTTTTCTTGGCTGAGAATCGAAAGCCGGTGTGCACTGACCACTCATCCAGCCTGTTCAGCGCGAGTTGCAGCTGCCGCTCAGTGCTTCTAAGGCTGGAGAATGCACAAAAGATTAAAAAATCATCCATGTATAACAATAGAGATACTGTTGATAGCGATAGCAAATAGGGTAACACTTAAAACTGACCCTTGAGGAACACCGTTTACCTGAATAAAAAGATCAGACACTTCATTACCGACTTGGTACTGGAAGCAACGACCAGATAAAAATAATTTAAAAAAACGGGGCAGGTTTTCCCTAAAACCCCAGTCATGTAATTGTTTTAAAATAACATGCCGCCAGGTAGTATCGTAGGCCTTCTCAATATCGAAAAATATCCCCACTAGATGTTGGCTGTGAATGAACGCATCCTGTATCACCACTTCCAGGAGGATCAGGTTGTCCAAGGTGGAACCGAACTTCCTGAATCCACACTGAAAGCGACCTAGAAGGTTTTGGGATTCCAGACACCAGACGAGGTGGCGGTTTGCCATCCTCTCCAGTGTCTTCCCCACACAGCTTGTCAGGGCAATACTACAATAACTACCTGGTACCAACTTATCCTTTCCAGGCTTTAACATAGGAATCATTGTTGCTTCTTTCCACGAGTCGGGGAAGTGTCCTCCGGTCCATATATCATTAAAAAAATTCAGAAGGTACTCTTTAACATTTTTACTAAGATGCCTCAGCATCTGGTACCCTGGAGCAGTGTCATTGACGCTGTCTAACACTGACTCCAGTTCCCAGGAAGTAAATGGACAATTGTAGGCCTCTGTATTCGACGAATCGAAGCAAATCACGTGCCTCTCGGCAGCAACCTTTCGTCGCTGAAACCGAGGGTCAAAATTGGCGGACAAGTAATAGTGGCAAAGTTCTTCGCCATCAGCTGCGCTATGCTTCGTTTGTCAGTAATTACACGTCCGTGATCCAGTAACCCAAATACTGGTGGGCGGGAGTACCATCCAGATATACGGCGGATAGACTCCCATACTTTCGACGAAGGTATGGAACAATTGATAGTGCTCACAAAGTTCTGCCATGACCTTTTCTTGCTCTCCTTAATAACTTGACGCGCCTTAGCTCTAGCAATATGGAACGCTGTCAGGTTGTCAGATGTTGGCTGCAACCTAAATCGACGCAACGCCCGTCTTCAGCCCTGAATAGCAGAACGACATTCGTCGTTCCACCAGGGGACGGGCGTCCTTCGCAGCTTTCCGGAGCTCTTCAGCATGGAAATGTCAGCTGCACGGTGAATCACTTCTGTAGAGCTGCAAATCTGCACAACTGACGTTCCATTTGAGTCGGTTATTGCTGCCTCCACGTTCACACTCAACGTGCATCCAAATAGGGAAGTGGTCGTTTCCATGAAGGTCGCGATCCACCTCCCAATGCACGGAGTCTGCAATTGAAGGAGAACGCAAAGAAAGGTCAATGGCAGAGGACGATCCGGAAGCAGTGGCGAAGTGGGTCATTTGTCCTGTATTCAGCATACAAACGTTTTCCTGCTCCATCAATCTACCAACCACTCGGCCTCTGGGGCAATCAGTGTTTGAGCCCCACAACGCATTATGTGCGTTGAAGTCTCCAATGAGGAGGAATGGCCGAGTAAGCTGCCGCAATATGTCAGTAAGTTCGTCGTACTCGATGAGCACATTTGGTGGTAGATAAATGGAGCATACGGTCAGTTTAATAGGACCATGTAACCTCACTGCCACTGCTTGAAGATCAGAGGTGAGAGTGACAGGTTCGGAGTGGACAGTGTTTCGGACAAACACAGCCACTCCCCCCTTCGCTCGATCACCCTCGGTATCATCCTTACGGTAAACATCATATCCTCTCAGCACAGGTTGGTGTGTTGGTCTGAAACGAGTCTCTTGAAGGCAGAGACATAAAGGATCAGACCGTGCTAAGAGGTGTGGCTCCTCTTTGTGAGCTGTAAAACCGTTGATGTTCCTCTGAAGTATGGGAGCCATCCTTAACTATTTAACCTCACCCGCCTCGGTTCGGGTGGGTCATCGGTCACTTCCTGCTGAGGAACGGGACCAGACTTGTCCACCAGCATCTCGGTTTCTTCCTGTGTAGCGAACGCAGTTGTTCGCTTGGCTCATAAGTTAAATATTTGTCAATTATGAAATGAGGACAGCAAGTAGCATGTTAAGAAACCAGATAAAGGCATCGACCGAGGATTTAGAGCGCTGACAGTAGGGAAAAAGTGCGCAATGGTTGAGCTAAGGAGGACAGATGACGGCATGCATCGGCCTCATCATTGGCTACCATTTGCCCCTCCACTTTAGGACCGTAGTGGGAGGTGGTGTAAAAAACCTCTGCACGGGTATCGGAGAGTGTCTTGTCTTGTCTTGTATTGTATTCATCAATCAGTCGCAGCCAGCACCAGTCGGAGCAGAGGGGACGCAGACGTCGAGCCGCGTCTGGCGGCCGTGGCCGCGGGGTGGCGTCGCACACGAAGAAGATGAACAGCGCATAACAGGTTGGCTCTGCTGTAGGTTATGGTTGGTCATGGAAAGCCGTCGTTGAATTGTAGATAGGGAGCTAGGGTCCTCTACAATGTCTAAGCTGGGGATTTCTGGTATAGATAATCGCCCACAGTCGAAGAAGCTCTTGCTGTCCTCCAAGTAAATGTCACACCCATGCAGTTACAATAATCAACCTATTTGCAGTATTCAGTATATGTCATAGTAGGATGTCTGAAGGTAGCCCAATAGCACCTTGCGTATTCAGCATACCACTTGTAAATTTTGTACAGTCGTGACAGTAAATATTGTATATATGACATGTTTATGAAATCATTCACCCTGATGATCCTACCACGGATGTCTCCCTCCGATCCCAGATCGACTACTATGATCGATCCTTACCCAATCGCTCATTCCTCTCATCGAATCTGGCCAAGTCTCCGCTCGGCCTGCTGCCAGGTTCGCCATAGGTCCCCATAGGTTTACCGGTGTCCAGGTGGGGGCACTACAGTGGTGTCAGGTGTGGGGTTAAAGACCAACAGCACACCGGGGTCAGTTGTTGGAGCAATATCGTCGTTGTGAGAGTATTATAGGGGATCGAGGAGTATTCGTCTTCAGTAGGGGATTCCAGCATTGGTGTACTTCTGTCGAAGCACAGCCCTTACGTCGAGAACAGACGTTACGGCTTGTTATGTAGTGGTAATTAAAGAGAAAATATTCAAGCAGAATTAGGCCATGTTCCAACCATACGGTAGAGCCGCAGAAGAGTTTGCGTAATATCAGAGGTTCCGAGGGCGCGGGACAGCGAAGCAGCGTCTGCAAAACAACAGTCAGCACGCAGGTGAATGGCAACATGTCGACGCAGCGACAGCGGTGAGCGAACCGTTGTAAGCAGATCCTAAGGAGGCCACGATTCTGACGTAAGTGACGCAAGCAATAGGCGCAGGAGAAATATCGAAAGATCTAAGCAGCAATGCCTCAAAGAAGCTCTAAATTAAGAAATTGTTCATGCCCATGTAATTAATTTGTCACATGAAGTTGCTAAGGAAAGTATGCAGCTTTATTAACTTTTAGAAGATGTGTAACGCTAGTGATTACAGCGCAGTTGCATGAAATTTAAGTGAAGAAGTCGAATTTGATGTTACGAGTCTATCTTCAGTTCCGGAATTATATGATTAAAATATACAATTATGAGTAAATCTGGTGAAAGCAAATCGGGAATGAACAATCATTAAAGTAAATTTTGTTAATTTAAGTGCAGAAGCAATAGTAAATAATGTTGGTAAAACTGAGTATTATAAATAAATGTACAAAAGTAATTTCATGAAAATCGATGCCTGTAATACGAGCAGCCAGTAAATGTTGAAATATTTGTCATTAAGTAAGCGAATATTACGTAATCTCGCGTAAGCCAACGATTCAGTGCCTTGCCAACATAATGCAATTGTTTCAGAAATTTTAAAAGGGAAATGTGTTGATTGTGGAATCCTGAATTAGCAATTGTCGAAGATGTGAGTTAGTAAAATGGTTAATTAAAGTAATATGTTTTCTGATGTCGCGATAATGTAAGTGACTAGAATATGAACGCTCAAATTAAGAGAACGAGCTAAGACGTAAAAAATGTTTCATTATTTTAACCATTTTACGATTTCAGTGGAAGTGTAAAAAAATTTAGCAGTGATTAAATCCAGTGAAGCATGATCTGTTAGTTAAGATTATAATTAGTAAAGAAAGCCAGTAGGAACAGCGCTCTTTATAAAATAATAAGTCCATACTAGTGATTAAAAGATAGTATACAAAGAAATTGTAATGGGGTGTTAGAATGAATAAGGCAGAATTAGGCCCACTGCAAATTAATGTATACTAGCAGTGATGAATTACTTCGTCCAGTTGAAAGTGGGTAATCGCATAAGAGTTCCTTTAATAATAGTAATAAACAGTACTCCAGGGAGTAAGTAAAAACTCTGGAAGAAATAAAAACTCAAATAAAAATCAGCATGTTAGTTGAACTTAAGAAATGAATGCGTTAACGTAAGCTATCAGAAATTTTAAGGGTATTTAAGTAAAGAGATTCAGTTGCAGTGAAATACGAAGGGACGACTCAATTGGAACAGCTAATATTAATGGCATTTAAAAACATTGGAATTTACAGTGGATATAATTTAAAAAAATAGGAAGTAAAAAAAAAAAAATTTGAATTTTTAGTAAGACGAATTATAGCGTGGTTGTAAGTAACTACTATAAGAGTGTTTAACTAGTGTAAGTATTTCTTTCACGAGTTATATGGCATTGGTCATGATGTAAGTTTAGATTTGAAGATATATGAAACAAAGTAGTTGGAAAAAAGTAATGTTGTTAAAATGAAACTTTAATAAGATGGTGCTATGTGATATTAAGAGATTAATAAATGGGAATAAGGGCGAATACGAGTCAGTGCATATTAAATGAATTATCAACATATTTAAAGGGAGTTTAACATGGCATAATACAAACATAGGGCAGTAAAATAAATTAAAATAAGTTAACGAGGGCAGCAGTAAGCGACGCACAATTTTAATCATAATACGTATCAGCGAGGAGACATATTAAGGTGAACGGTCGTGAGTGCTACGAGGGAGAAATAAATACATAGAGAATAAGTGGTAGATGAAACTGTGTCGAGGAAAGATGCAATAATTTAAAGGGTAGCATATGAGGGAGGTGACGAAGGTGTCGTCATGAGGACTCAAGGAGGAGTGCAGTTCACTGGGAGTGTTCCACGATAATTTTCCGATTGGAAAATTCGCAAAATTTGGTAGTGTAAAAGGGGGATTTTGGTCAAGGTGGAAATAGTGCACTGTGGTAGAAAGAAGTATTTTTGGGATCAGCGTAACTGTTAGAGAAGACGTTACCAGCTGATTGGCGGAAGACGAATGAAGGTCGTCAAAAGGAAAATAAAGAAGGCGGGAGGTCTTCGAAGCGCAGCGATGAGTTGCAGTTTATTATCAAGAAGAGGGATTCTTGGTAATAAGTGGAGGTGACTAGAGGTCGCCAAATTAAGAAGCATTGCGTCAGTGGTCGGCGGTGTCCTTATGCTGACGGGGCAATGTTTGGTGAAGCAACAGGAGGGAGGTCGCGAACTAACCTGGACAGGTACAAGCGATGTCTTCCATGACAGGAATATTGGAGGTTCCTGGTTGAAGCCCGGATGATACAGTGTGTTCACTCAAATGTGAGACTGTAGAATACGGGGTAGTGGATTTGGAAGAAGCGGTGACGGAGGAAAAGCCGCGTGAGAACTTATTTGCCGGGGAGAAAAAAATTGTTGGGGATCCCGGGAGTAAGAAATAGTCCGCAAGGTAAGTGCGGGTGTGAGATGCTAATTGACCGGAAACCAGCCACTAGCGAGGGTTAGGGAGCCGCAATTATTAATTCGTACACGAGGGAAGTGTTACGAAAAAATTCAGAGAACTCCGTACTAGGTAGTGTACGCGAGTGCAAAACAAAGTTATGCTGGGTCACCGTGAACGGAACTTTACCTGTGGAAATATGAAGAGTGTAGAATTGCTGTGCAAGTGAGGTCAGTGAATGTGTAACTAGTTCAAATTGTGGTGGCGGGTTGCAAATCGCCAGGCGCAGTAAAATCCTATGTTAGTTGTAAGCAGAGGTGGAAGAGAATCAAATGAGTTAACACGGCAATATTACAAAGGTAAACCGTGAAACAATGTATATATCTGTTAAATCCTCTATAGCATAATAAATATCATATATAAGTAACAAGGATAAGAATAGCAAAGTAGAATTGTTTTAGAGGCATAATCCAATTAATAACAAGTAAGTCTTTAATAAGCAAGATGTAAATACGAGTGAGAAAATGGTAAACTGGGATTATATATGTAGAACGGGGATTAAGTGGTAGAAATTCTGGTGAAAAGGAAATATTGCAAGTACTGTAATCGAGGTTGTATTTTCAATTCACAACTGCCGTGTGATAGAGTGAGAGTAAACAGAACCATCATTAAAGGATAAAATGTTGTAACTATAAGCAAATGTAAAATAGGTAAATAAATTAAATCCCGAGGAATTAGTCGCGATCTTGAGAGGTCATAGCTTTCAGAGAGTTAAAAAAAATAACACAATAACATTAATTGTTGAAGGAAGAAGGTACAAGTAACTCCGAGTAATCACTGCAATATCGAGGTAATAATCGGTAATTTCCAGAGTAATAGCGAAGTGGTGCGAAGGTTTAGCGGAAACATTAATTGGAGTTTAATTATAAGAGAGCTGGTAAGATAATTCCGTAACAGTCATTACCTAATATTATAAAGAGAGAAAAATATGAAATATGCAGAGAATATGTAACAGATACGAGCTGTACCATAAGTTGAAAGCCTAAGGTATTTTACTGTGTATTAAGAATAATTATGAGTAAATGTTATTGTGGGGGTCTGTAATAACAAATGTTCATAACTATGAGTTGCTTAAAAGCGAAAAAATAAATATCAAACAAACATGACTGTCTGCAGGAATACAAGAAAGAAATAATGTCTGTGTTATGATAATTTATTGTTGTAGAAGACTTAACAAAAAAAATGAGTTTGTAACATGTTGTTGTTGTAATAAGTTAAAAAGTATTCTGTGCTAATTGTACACTACGAGTGTTCTAGATATTACGAGCGGGAGCGACGGCCCTGCTGACACATGCAAGGCCTTCTACCAGTCTCGCCAGCGATGAGAGTGCACGCTCAGCGCTAGCCAGACCAGTCACCTGGTTGCGGAAGAGTAAACAATGTCGCACATACGAGGGGACGCTTTCGTCTGTTGCGATCGCTTCAAATTAAACAAATAGAATCAGTACACGATGTACACGTCAACATTGCAACGTACCACAAGAGAGAAAAGAGTAATTTTGATACACAGAAGAACACTAATAAACATTATATACATTATAACATGTAGATTCACAGAATGTAACACAGACACACATAGCATTTTGGCAAAATCAGAACAGACAGAACATGTACCAAGGAAATGTACTCAGTATAAAAAGAAATTGTATTTACTTGTAAGGAAAATTTGTAATTAGATTTTAAGGAAATTTGTTTTTACAGATGAGAATGTAAATTAGGCTTGAGATGTGTTTTGGAGTGGAGCCAAAACTTATTGAGGGTAGGGAGGTGTAGCGAACGCAGTTGTTCGCTTGGCTCATAAGTTAAATATTTGTCAATTATGAAATGAGGACAGCAAGTAGCATGTTAAGAAACCAGATAAAGGCATCGACCGAGGATTTAGAGCGCTGACAGTAGGGAAAAAGTGCGCAATGGTTGAGCTAAGGAGGACAGATGACGGCATGCATCGGCCTCATCATTGGCTACCATTTGCCCCTCCACTTTAGGACCGTAGTGGGAGGTGGTGTAAAAACCTCTGCACGGGTATCGGAGAGTGTCTTGTCTTGTCTTGTATTGTATTCATCAATCAGTCGCAGCCAGCACCAGTCGGAGCAGAGGGGACGCAGACGTCGAGCCGCGTCTGGCGGCCGTGGCCGCGGGGTGGCGTCGCACACGAAGAAGATGAACAGCGCATAACAGGTTGGCTCTGCTGTAGGTTATGGTTGGTCATGGAAAGCCGTCGTTGAATTGTAGATAGGGAGCTAGGGTCCTCTACAATGTCTAAGCTGGGGATTTCTGGTATAGATAATCGCCCACAGTCGAAGAAGCTCTTGCTGTCCTCCAAGTAAATGTCACACCCATGCAGTTACAATAATCAACCTATTTGCAGTATTCAGTATATGTCATAGTAGGATGTCTGAAGGTAGCCCAATAGCACCTTGCGTATTCAGCATACCACTTGTAAATTTTGTACAGTCGTGACAGTAAATATTGTATATATGACATGTTTATGAAATCATTCACCCTGATGATCCTACCACGGATGTCTCCCTCCGATCCCAGATCGACTACTATGATCGATCCTTACCCAATCGCTCATTCCTCTCATCGAATCTGGCCAAGTCTCCGCTCGGCCTGCTGCCAGGTTCGCCATAGGTCCCCATAGGTTTACCGGTGTCCAGGTGGGGGCACTACACCTGCACGGAAGCGGAGACAGACATCTCCGACCCAGAGGACTCCTCAGATTCCTCCCCATTCTTTTTCTTCTTCTTCCTCTGCCTCTTCCCCTTACTATCCCTACTGCTGGGCAGTCTGGGAGGAAACGAAGAGGGGGACTTAACAAACTGGGTCGGATCAGTCTGTCTAAACTTTGGACCTCTGATCTTCTGGTCACCTCTATTTCCACCGGTGGCCAATGGTATCGCTACCATTTCAATAGCACGTGGTGGAATAGGAGGTGCTGTTAACTTGATTGCTGGTGGAGTCTTTTGTTACTGCTGCTGGATTGGTCGAGGTTGCAGATGTGTTGCTAGCGTCATCCACAGTCTTAGGTGTTATGACCTTCGTAGATTTTGCACCACACTTGCATTGACATGAGCACATAGTGCTTGTGCCCATGTCTGCAAAGGATGTCTGCGTAGCAACACTTTCTTTCCTGACGGGAGTCGAGATCATCTTGACAAAGCTTGTTCCAAAAATTGGAGCGGCGAGTGCTTCCGCCTTCTTCTTTGCCTCTACATAAGGTATCCGCTCTTTGGTTATCAACTCCTGTATCTTGCACTCCTCAAGATACACGTGACACTCCCTACTCCAGGCAGGGTGTGACCCAGAGCAGTTGACGCACACCTGTGGGAGTGTGCAACTGACACCCGACTCATGTGGCCCCTTGCCGCATCTACCACAGGTAGGGTTGCCCTTGCATGATGCCGTCGTATGTCCGAACCTTTGGTACTGGAAGCAGCACATTGGGTCCAGAACATACGGACAGACATTCAAGTTGATGTAGCCAGCTTTTATACACTTGGGCAACACTGGAGTGTCAAACGTCAGGACAAAGGTGGCAGTCTTTTTAAGAGTTCCTCGGTTGCTAAATCCATACTATCCCGGCATGTCATTACGCCTTTTGAATGATTCAAGGATTTGTGGAGTTCGCTTTTAACGGCAAACTCCCCGAGCTTCTCGTAGTTAAGGAGCTGGGATGCCTGCCTACTGATAGATGTTTCCAGCAGCAGCATCCCGTCCCTCAGCTTTTTAATTGATTTCATGGTACCAACTAACCCTTCTAAACCCTTATTAATATAAAACGGGGACACCTTTTCAAATGTCCCCTCCACCCTCTGCATTACAACGAAAGCATTCGAAATCGAACATACTTTCCCATTACATTGGTTCTCCGAAGCGGGAGGGCTATCAACCCTGGCCTGCTTCTTGGTTATTTAAGTAATACAGCAGGTCATGTGGTGCATGCACCTTCCTTAGCAAATTGCATTTACCTCACTTGAATTTGGTCAGTTATAAGTAATTTTCTCCAGTTTGACACTTAATGTTACAAGTAGTTGCAATACACCTCCCTCCCCCTTATTTTCACATGAAACAGTGAAATTATATATTATATATTTTGAAATATTTTAAATGAATCAATATTGTTATTTGTGTCTCATCTTTTGTGTGTTTATCACAGCCCTCTTGCCTTAAACTTTGGTGAGTGATGGGTCTACCTCCCAGGTTCTCCATTATTTAATTGAATATGTACAACATAAATGATAGATTTACTAGTGCAGTATTACCAGAGGCTGAAGCCAAGGGGATGCGTGGCCTCAACGATATGCTGGTAGGCTAGTTCTCATCTACAGAACTATAAAGGAATAGTATGGATAGCTCTCACTGTAAAATAGGAGTTGAGATTGTTAGAGTTGTGTGAATTGACATTGACTGCCACTGAACGCTATAGGTTGCCAGTATGAACTGTTTGCCTATGGTTGTTCATCTAGACCAGCAGTTCCCAATTAGTGGTATGTGCACCCACAGGGATACGAGAGGTAGCTTCAAGAGGTACATGCAGTAATCTCTTGGCTAAGGTAATCACTAAGATAACTGAGAAACTAAACAATTTCACAAACATTATTATCGTAGAAATATATTTTAAGCACTTGGGCTGTGAGAGAGTGTGGTATATTATTGTAATAAATCTAAAAAAAAAAAGGGTTACATATTTTATTCATCATTTCAGCTAATAGAGGATACACGAGTTTGAGCTCTTTCTTGAAGAGTTCTTGAAAAAACTAATTAGGAACCACTGAACAGCAGGTTAGTGGCGAGGCTGAAATAAGAAGCTGAGCAGTGAAGGTAGTTAAGCTGGTAAATAAGGTATGTAAATTGTACAAGTAGCGTGTCAGGTAGTAGGAAAATATTTCCTCGTGGTTGGATTGGTTTTGACAGTGGTGGTTGAATCATGGTGCAAATTTGCAGCAAGGTCTATGACTTCAGAATAATCCATATGGTAGTCTAGGGGATTCAGCAGGAACGTATTTGTGGACCAAGATGTTCTCGAGATTGGATGGTTTGCAGAATCACATGCGTGGGGCAGTGGTTAAGAATCTGGGAAGAAAAAAATGCAGATTTAAGGGAAAGTTACACGAGGTGAGAAGGATCTGTATAATGAGCTTGAGGGCAGGAGAGAAGAGGCCAATGAATATATTGCTGTAGTCAGAAGTCAGATAAAGGGGGTGCAGAACAGGAACGGTAGGTGATCGCATGAGATTTATTTTTGCATAATGGGATAGCAGCAGGAAACAAGGGGTTGTGTTAGATTGAGGAAAATCTGGGAAGTGATTCATAATTGGAACAGATCCCTCTGATTTGGACTGCAGTTCTATACAAAAGGCTGTGTTTACAAGATGTGAGTTGACTGGAACGACAGTTGGCCGGATCTTCGGTGATGGGAGTAAGAGTGGACTAGCATGCTAGTAATAATTTGAAGACAGTCCACTGTCAAGACAGTTCTCTACTCCTACATTGTGATCCTGTTGAAAATAATTGAAAAATATTACAGGAAGGCATTAACATCGTAGCTAATTTCTTGATATAATGTTGAATGATATGAAGAACAACAAAATAAAACGGAGAAAATGGTTAAAAGAGTGGATATCAAAAAGAAATGCTTTAAATGCATCAGTGCCTTTTTAAAAATAAAGTTGCAATGAAACTGTCGAGTTACATCATTTAGGACTAACTGTTGTGAAGTATTTTTGCCGATACATAAAAATAAATGACACCGTTATGAAGCAGTCTCTAAAATAGCAGTCATTATAAACTTATTTTGACTAAAAAATGCCGAGCTGTAACTAGATTTTGTTAAACTTCCAATTATGCAAACAACGCTACATATATAGGTTCAATCCCCATACAGTAAATGTAGAAGTCATGATTCTAAAGCAACAATACAACATTGGGGTCTATTGGAGATCGCGATTCCAGTACAATAACATTGTGTCATGCGGAGTTGTGTTATTGTGTGCAGGATTTTTATGTAAATTTGATTGTTAAGTTTGTGTGAGCATTGCGTTGTGATTTTTTGGTGGAGATTTTAATTTTGTATGAAATACTTGATTATTTTTTTTTTGGTGTAATTTGTCGGTTGGTAAGTATATGTATCGATCCTGATCGATTGACAATGTGGCAGTTATATCAGGTCGTTTCCTTAGATTGGTCGGATTAAGGATCTGTTGTTTACTTTGTGTTAGTCTGATATACAGTGATGGAGTGGGTCAGTTATGTAGGTAGTTGGTTTGTTACTGTGACACGTTTGTTTTGTGGTATCACAATTAGTTGATGTAGATATTGAAGTTTTTGTGAGTGGTTTTCTGTCATGTCTTCGAACAGGAGTTGTTTGTCAGTTAGGCTGATCTAATGAAAGTGTGTATTTGCAGAATTGTTCTATATGTTTATTGGTGTGTGGTTTCGGTGTTGTGTTTATAGGAATTTATAGTGAAGGATGGTGGGGTATTATATGCTGGTGATTTTGTTCATTGAAGTAAGTGTTGTGTGGTTTATGGTGGTTAGTGAGTAATTCTCAGTTAGGTGGTGTAGTAGTTGTGGTTTGTATGGTTGCTCTCGTTTTATAGTGACTTGGGTACTCTTTTCGCTAGGTTTCGATTTGGTTTAAACAGTTATTATGTTGTTCCTTGTTTAGTGTATTTGTTTTTCTTTGTCTATGCTTGGGGAGGCGTTTTATTTCGGGAGTTTGTGTTGGTACATAAGTTTCCGTGAGAAGACAGTTTATAAGTGTGTTGAAGATGAGTATTTTGGTGTATAATTTGTAGTGGTTGTACGCGTTTTTTTTTTTTTTTTTTTTTTTGTTAAGGTATTGAGAAGTCTTTGTATAATAGTTCAATGATTGTTATTATGACTAGCGATTCTCATTTTCGATATGGTGATATTGTGTTGTACCGTTGGATGGATGGGGTTTATTGGAGACGATACCAGTATTTGTCAGTTACTGGTAAAATGAGTTTTGAGTTCCTCCCTAGTTCCCGTGCGGTCCCTTTAGTTATATTTGTGGCTGCGCGGGCTGGTGTTTACATCATAGGCACCAGGTAATGACATCATAGTTTAGCGCAGTGGAAAGTAGGTCTAGCGGTATTGCATTCTCCAGTAATCCCCAACATTGGTTGTATTGGATCCTGGACCAGAAAGGTAACAAATTCCATAGCATCGCACAAGACACAATAACTTTAAAATTAAATTTTTAAGGGAGTTTTTACAATAACAGTGGCACGGAAATTTGATGATTGATTCTTATATAACTTGACAAGACAAAGTACACCACTTAGCTCTCAAGATATAGTCTCAAAAGTTAGGTAATTAGATTAAAATGTAGCCTGGACCAGAAGAAAAATTTCACCAACGCCAAATTTGATGTGTAAATCAATGAGACACATCGAAAGTGAAGAGTAAGTTCTCGGTATATACTGTCTCCAAATTGAGACAGTTAGGTTGAGATGTTACCAGGACCAAAACATTTTTGTAAATGTAACAATGAACTACACTGGAAAAGCAGAACGGATGTTTTGATTTTTTTACTACTGGTTGTGGTTAGGTTGAAATGTGGCCGGGATCAGAAGAAAAATGTCGCCAAAGACAAAAGGAACTATCCTGTAACTAACTTTTGACAGTCGATATCTTGTGAACTAAGCGAGCTATCAAAAAACTGGGAGAACTGGAGATCGTGATTTCACGAGAAATTGAGGTCATAATACTGCAATAGTCAAACACAAGACACTGCTAGAAATACAGGGTGAATCAAAATGAATCATCCGATTTAGCACGTCTATATTTCTGAAACTAATGAACATAGGGCCTAAAGAATGAATTTTGTTTTTTGATGAATGGGAAACTCCAAAAGTTTTTTGTTCATACCTTTTCATCGGTGTTCAATATGCCCCCCCCTCCCCCTGAGATGCATGGCATATGTCTATGCAGTATTCAGATTCTTCACACACTGCAGTGAGCATGGCTTGAGTGACAGCTTTCACAGTTGGCGTTATGCGATGTCGCAATTCATTCATTGTTGTTGGTAACGAAGGCACATAAACAGTCTTTTATGAGCCCCCACGATAAATAATCACATAGTCAGGTCAAGTGACCTTGGAAGCCAGTAATGTAAGGCTGAATCATTTCGTCCAGAGTGACCAACCCATCGTTCAGTAATCCTTTGATTTAAAAATTCCTGCACTTCCAGATGCCAGTGCGGCGGTACCCCATCCTGTTGGTAAATGAAGTCGTTGGAATCAGTTTCCAACTGTGGGAAAAGAAAGTTCTCAAGCATATCGAGATATGTGCTTCCTGTAACAGTGTTCTCAGCAAAGAAACATGGACCGTACACCTTTTCCCATGAAACTGCACAAAATACATTAAATTTTGGAGAGCCCCTCTCATGTTGTACAACTTCATGTGGTTCACCTTACCATTTAAAACGAATGTTGCCTCCTCACTAAAAACTAAGCGTGGAAGAAAACTGCCATCCTTCATCTAGCAAAAAATGAAATTACAGAACTCCATATGTTGTTGTTTGTCACCTTCTTGAAGAGCTTGCAGTAGCTGAATTTTGTATGGTTTCATGTGTAAACATCGACACAACTCACGCAAGATGGATATCAGGGGCATGTTCAGCTGTCGAGCTGCGCAGTGAATAGATTTCCTTGGACTCCTTGTGAACGTATGGTGGATGCGTTCAACGTCTGCGTTAGACACTCGGGAGTGGCCCGACGATTTGCCTTTACACAAACACGTTTCTCGGAATTGTTCATGCCATTGTCTAATGCTCTGTGCTGTAGGAAGATCCACACCATACCTAGTACAAAAGTCACGCTGAATAATTGTCATCAACCCGTACTGCGCAAAACGTAGAACACAAAACGATTTCTGTTGTCCCGACGTCATTTTTACTAGAACTGAAGTGGGCGTACACTGCCGCTACCTAGCAGGAGCCATGTAAACCTCAAGAGTTTGCTCTTTCCAACAGTACGTTATTCGTGCACATTAATCCAAATAACATAATAGTTATGATTTTTTTTTAGTTGGATGATTCTTTTTGATACACCGTGTACTTTACAAAGTACATTTAGCTGTGACATGGTGGTCCAAGGTGTGTAATAACCTAATTTCTGCTTGAAACTAATGGTCCAGAGTATATTACAACCTAATTACTGCTTGAAAATAATATGTCTTGTGATTGACTGCCACAGTATTATGACATCATTAGTGAATGTGAATCTCTGGTAGATAAAAAAAAAAAAAAAAAAAAAAAGCTACAAGTATTCTTCACCTTCATTGTTTTTTCCATCGAGTTACATAAGAATCCATCATCAAATTGTGGTCTCACGGTTATGATAGTGCTGATATTTAAGGATAACGTGGAATTACAGGAGATCGAGATTCCGCAAGGAATTGGCGTCATAATACAGTAGTCATTCACAAGAGACCACTAGAAACATTTTTGAAAGCACATTAATGGTGTCATGCTGGTCCAGGCTGTATTATAACCTAATTTCTGCTTGAAAATAATGGTCCAGACTGTATTAACATGGAATTGGCCTACTGATAAAAATAATATGTCTTGTGACTGACCACAGCAGTATTAACACATCATTAGTGAATGTTGTTATAGCGGAATCGCAATCTCCAGTACACCCAATACTGTCTCTCGCACATCCTATTGAATCAGAAAAAATGTGGGATTAACTGGAGATTAAGACACATTTTTTTAAACTGCTTAATGTCTCTTAACAGCGGGGTCTTTAGAGATGGTAAAGGATGGGGGGGTCAGGAATTTGGCCCTGGCCTTTTAAAGGAAGCATCCCGGCATTTGCCTGGAGTGATTTGGGAAACTACGGAAACCCCAAACCTGGATGCCCGGAAGGGGATTCGAACCGGCGTCCTCTCGAATGTGAGGCCAGAATGCTAACCGTTACACCACCACACTCAGTATTAAGATACAGCTGTAACTGCATTCCTCCAGGCTAATACTGCAGTACTTAGGTCGTAATATATCCTAGCCTACTAGAACGGTCCAGTGTGCCCAAACTAACCAGTACTAAGTGACATTCTGATCCACATTGTATTACAACCCGATTCTCTTATGATCGATTGATACAGTATTTGTCCACATGCTGGAATGTAGTTACAGTGGGATTACAGTTTTCGGGTAACCCAACAAATGTCAAGTTCCGATGCAAAATGAAAAAACAACCAGCTATTAGGAATCTGAATACACAGCCTACTTAAGTTTGATAAAATACTCTGAAAACAATTAAACTAAAATCTTATACATCTCATCAAATTTTATAGGCTACAGTAAATTCACATCAAGGTTCATGCACTAACCCACCTTCTTCGGTAGAAATAACAGATTCGTCTGGAGAACCAGCTGTTTCCAAAGTTAATATTTGTGTTCCTCTATTCTCCTTTAGTTTCTGAAAGAATTCAACTGCATAATCCACAACATCGCCTGGTTGCTCTAACAAGTAACTAATAGTAAATTCTAAGAGGACTTCTCTTAGTTCATCGGGAACTGTAATTTTTCCAACTTCGGATCGATTCATATCACTTCTCCCGTAGGTCTTCAGTTTTGTTTATATTTAAGTTAAAGGCGATCAAGAAACTTTTTGCTAGCACCTCTAGTGCTCTGGTTGTCGTCAAACCTTGTATACTATCAAGACCACATATAAAAACAAAAGCTTTTTACTGGTTCATTCTTTAATTTCACTTTATTTTCACGCATGCAAGTAATTACAGTTTATAACATGCCAGATGCAAAATGCTAACAATTACTGCAGTCAATACTTCCAGCGCAGGCAGTGAACCAGAACAGAAAATGGCGGACTGTGCAAAAAAAGTCACTATCAGCAGTTGTTTGACTTTCGATAGTAAACCATGCAACGAATTTTACAAATGAGAATATTTTAAATATTCGTTTGAAGACTGGTAACAGCGAATGAAATAGCCATTTTAAAATCAGCCGTCAATACTAGACGATTTAGTTAGAGACACTGTTGATCAGATCAGATTTATGTTTTGTTCATTCGATTTTAATTTTTCTACAGCATTATAACCCGTCATTTCCTTCTAGAACTAATTTTAGTGGGCAACTGAATAGTGAAATTTTACCTACAGTCATTATTCTTTCAAAACTACGTATCAGTACCCTGCGTTAAATAAACCATTACTCGATGAAATGTATCGATGAAAAATAAAAACAAGAACTGATATTGAAAGGAAAAATAGCCCTCTGACATGGTACCTCGTAAATACCTGATAGTGAAAATTGAAAATTACTGTTGATATTAAATAAACATATTCTTATTTAATGAAAGTCTCTGATCTCATTTGTTGGTATCTTCCTGAACGTCTCACATTGTGTTTGACAAAATAACGAGATTGTTTAAATGGTGTTGTGAAGTCTGGTGTTTGTAAAGTATTGTAAGTTAAAGTGTATGGAATGTTAAGTTATTAAGACGTAATGTGTAGCATTATCCTTAAATATGGAATACATCTGACGTTTTTTTAACATCTACTTTGAAATTAATATTCAGAATAAACTAGACATGTGTTGGTTCCTCTGAGAAGCAACTATTTCCTTTGGTTATAAATTTTTTTAGCTAAATAACTTACAATATTAAATACAAAATTTCTGTCAGTGCATCCTAGATTACCCCGACGCGTTTGGTAAACAACTCTCTGATAAATTTGTATTTAGTTTGCTGGATCATGGAAGATTAAAGGGGTGAAATTTATATCGGGATATAGATAATGTATTAACGCCCGTGTGATGAATAAATATAACTACGGGACTGGAATAGTGCTACAGTATTACCAGTTCTTATTGGAGGGACCGAGCGTGGTGGATGAGTGGTTAACGCTCTGGCCTCGCAGTCGGGAAGACGCCGGTTCGAATCCCCGTGAGTTTTCCATGGTTCCTCCAGATCACTTAAGGCGAATGCTGGGCTGCTTCCTTCAAAATGCCATGGTCGAATTCCTCCCCGTTCCTTGTCCCCCAATGCCATCCCTTCTCTAATGACGTCGACGAGACGTAAAGCCATAAGTAAAAAAAAAAAAAAAAAAAAAAAAAAAAATCTTAAAGGAAGTGTGACCTATTGGGTTGAAAATCAGTTTGACAACAGTGGTAGGTAAATTAATGGGCAGATTGATATGCAAACTCATCAGAAATATCTGTGAAGAACATAAATGGTAGCCTATTTAAGTTGGCAACATGACTTTAGGCAAGGATATTCATGCAAATCTTTGTTAGCAAGTTATTTCGGTTTACATTGCAAGGGATGCCAAACTGATAGTATAGAGTCTCTCGAAGCCTATTTATTGCAATGACCACTTGCTCCAGTGGGAATTTCCCTACACATCCATTTTTCCCCTTTTCCCACCCACTTTTTTCCTCTACTAATTTCAACTTTAAATACCCGTCTCTAAAGACCTCACTGTTAAGAGACGTTAAGCAGTTTAAAAAAAACTTTAAATTCTTTTAGCATTATTGGTAAATTACTGATCATTTCTCTTGGAAATTTATTACGCGTGCCTACCTATGAAAGAAAATGTTCCCATATCCTTATGCCTGAAATCGAGTGGCAATTTGTGGTCATGGTAATTTTTTCCCTTTGATGCACCTCTCCTACTTCTTTCACCAATATCCTTCCACACCTCATCAATATACTCCTTGTATTACTCCCATGGTTCTCTTCACCCTCCTCCTATCTTCCAATTTATCCAATTCCAGCTCCCTTATCATATTACGCACTGATTGTATTCTGTAGTAAATTCCAGAGAAAAATCGAGCAGACCTTTATGCACATCTTCCAGCGTCTGTATTTGATACCCAAAATGTGGGTTCCACAGACAGCGTGATCCATATAATGGTGTTAAATAAAGTTAGTATAGGAAACACAGTACCAAAAGAAATAAAAATGGGAATGCCACATGGTAGTGTATTGGGACCATTCCTATTAGTTATTCTAATGAACGATTGTGTTGATGGTTTGCTATCAGAAGTTATGATGACATAATGTTGTATAATAGGATTGAAATGGGAGAATGCTGTGAACAGTTGGAGGGTGATCTGTACAGGATATCCAGCAAGGTGGGTCAACATGGAATGGAGATAAATGCATAGAAGAGTTGGCTTATTAGGTACACAGATAATACTGGAGGTTGTTCATAAGGTAGGGAAGGAATTTGGGGTAATATCAAGATGGGGATACCGCTGTGGCCTCGCGTAGTAAACACACAGATTATGTGGTATATATGACATCATCGTGAAGTTTTGTCCAGGCTGCATTACAACATAAATGATGATTGAGGAAATCATATTTTATAAATATGCGTTTCGGTCGTAATGCAGCCTGGACCAAAGTGAAACGTAACCATAACGCACGTTATAGATCATATCTATAGCTGTTACTGTGTTGGTACGTGCACACTGAATACATCACAGTGATGTAATATATACCACGCAATCTGTGTGTTTACTACACGAGGCCGCAGCGGTATCCCCATCTTGATATTACCCGGAATTTGAAGAAATACATTGGTATAACATTTGATAACAAACTCAGTTGGGTGGGACACATTGGACAGGTAGCAGGAAAATATCCAATCACCTTGTTGAAGAGTGATGAAGGGCGGTACCAGAGAGTGGATTACAAAATTTCGGTCAGACCACTGCTTGAATGTGGTGTAGTATGGGACCCATATTTTGCTTATAAATACAGGAGTTGGAGAGGGTGCAAAGGAGGACTCCATGATTTGTCTCTGGAAATAATAGCAGAACATAATCAGTAACATGTGATAAAGCAGCTGGAATGGAATTCATTGGAAGACAGGATTAAGGTGAGGAGTATCATGAGAGTGTACAAGGCATATATTGGTGGAAGAATTAAGAGAAGTGCAAGAATGGGAAAAGATGACCATGACCACATGCTGGCGCACGATTTTGGGCAAAAGGATGTCAGGAAATTTCTGTTTTGTACATAAAGGAGTTTGGTTTGGAATAAATTGCCTTGAGAAATGATGACTGATTTAACAAAAATGCTGAATTTATTTAAAGTTGAAATCATTGGAGGTCAGAGATAGGCGGATACAGGAAAGGTGAAAAATTGTTATGTAGGGAAATTGCAACTAGTTAGTGTGCTCCATCATAATTAAATTAAAAATTACAATTAACCACCTCAGTTTTAGCATAACAATAGATAATCTTGAGAACTAAGTGAGATATCAAAAAATGTTATTCTACACTTTCGATTTGTTTTTTCAAGTTGCATAAGAATCCATCATCAAATTGTGGTGCCAATTATTGGTAGAGTCCAAAAATTAGCATAAGTTGAAGGGCCTAGTTAGTTTGAGATGCAGCCTACACCTGTATGCCGACTGACACTCCTTTTTGCACCACAATACGTGATGAATTTGGTTTTTCAACAGTTTAAGCTCTTTAAATGCCATCTTATTGATGTAATTACTTAAAGCGGGTGGAAGCAATTCCATAAAAATCATGCTGTATTACTACTATTGTTATTACTCCATGATTCACTGAAAGTGGGTGGTGTGGTATTGTAATTGTTTCTGCATCAGAAACAGGAAATGGCAAGATGCGCCCAAGGGTTATTTTGAGGAATGATTCCGGCATTCACCTGCAGCGATCAGGAAAACCCAGATCAGGATGGATGGAGCAGTTTCTCAAACCAGGTGTGGTGGGGAGCAGTTAAGGCTCTGGCCTCACATTCGGGAGCATGTGAGTTCGAATTGCTGTCTGGCCATCCAGATTGGGTTTTTCCACGGTTTCCCCAAACATTCCAAGTGAATGCTGGAAGAGTTCCCACAAAATGCCATGGCCGAATTTCTTTCCGTTCCTTGCCCCCTTCCTTTTAAGCCTCTAATGATGTTGAGGAGGTGAAAAGCCATAAAAAAAAATAGCTTCTTAAAACCTACTTACCTCGCATTCTAAGTATTCTCGCACAATAAATCCTTCCTATTCCATTCCCTAATCGTTTGTGGAAAAAATGAGTATAGAAATAAGTTGATTCTGCTCTGATTTCTCGTATCCTCTTTTCTCGATCGTTCCTAGATATGAATCTTGCTGGCAGTAATATGTGTTTGCTGTCATTGTGAAATATGTCTTTCACGAATTTTTTGTTGTATATATATATTCAGGACTATGATTAAAAATAATATAACTCAGTATAGCATAAGGTTTAAGGAGTCATAATTAATTCAGTAACATCAAAGTAGGTCCAATTGTATCATGATGTAAGCCTCTGTTGAAAAGGGCTGCAGAGAACTATTAAGATGTGGTTTGATACCTGACCACTGGGAAAAGTGTGATTATGACGATTAGAGACCGGATTTTATGCATTTGCATATTACGTCCATTTTCATCGGTTACTGCATATTTGGATAATATCAATATGGGGATACCGCTGCGGCCTCGCGTAGTAAAACACACAGATCACGTGGTACATATGACATCATTGTGACGTATTCAGTCTGCACGTACCAACACAGTAACAGTTATAGATATTATCTGAAAATTGGATATCTGCAATATCGTGCATTATGACGTTTCACTTTGGTCCAGGCTTCATTACGACTGAAACACATATTTATAAAATATGATTTCGTCAATCATCATTTGAGTTCATGTTGTAATGCAGCCTGGACCACACGTCACAATGATCTCATATATATCAAGTAATCTGTGTGTTTACTACACGAGGCAGCAGTGGTATCCCCATCATGATATTACCCGCATATTTTACCTAAAACCAAGTGATGATGCATATTTTCCAGAGATGTGCAAGATACCTCATAATTAGTATCTGGAATACAAAATACTCTTAAGTAATGGATTTGAGTATCAGATACAAGATACTTTTGGAAATGGTATTTGAAATACAAGATACAAAATACGTATTTTCAAAATACTATTTCAGAATACTTCTTTACATAATGATTTTTTTTAAATTTTGAAACATTTTCTTTGTCTACAATGTACAAGATGTTCCTTAAAATTTTAAATGAGACTTAAGTAAGTTAAAACTAGTTCTTCAAACATCTGATTGCTCATTTTTATTTTATAATTCTACCAAGAGTAACATCAACAATTATTTACGAATAATAATATTACTGGCAAGTTGGAAAGTAGTTATTTTAATGTTTCAGAACTAATTAAATAACAAACTGTTATATTCTAAACGGAACAGCTCCTATGTGGTGATGGTCTGGCAAATCTTTTTCCTTTTCGCACTGACAATTCCAAGAGGAACATTATTATGTAGGTAAGACTCCAAGTCATGTGAATGGTAGATTGCATATTTGATACTCCAGCAAGGTATATACAAAATTTATATTTATTTACAACATTACATTATAGTAATTTAATCCTTCCATTGATTCCCTAAGTCCTTTATATGTGCAAGTCAGTTATTCCCTTCTTCTAATGCCTGAGTAGCTATACTAGCTGTCATAATGTTCACTAGATCGCAGCAACATTTCCCCAAAGTGGTTTCGCCCCTCCTGTTGTACTGATGATGATGGTGTAGATTGCTATCCTGCTTCCATTGCTGCTACTCCCAGTGGCCAACTGCCCACCTCGAAGTCTGCTGCTGCTACTCTGCCAAATCGACCTAGTGCAACCCTCTCTGCTCCATGCATGCTGGTTTTGTTCCTATTTCCCCCACTATTTGCAGTGGTGGGAAGACTTTCCGTCCAATCGCTGCCTCTGTGATGCTCCCATCCTTTGCCAAATGACATCATTGTTTTGCTTATTTCGCTGACTAGATGGCGTACTCCGCCAGTTGTTGCCTCCTACAACGTCACATTCTGATGTGTGCAAGTGTTTATTCTTTCTGTTGCAACTGACCTGGCTCCTAGTTTTGTTGTATAAAATCATAACTTATTCCCCTAATTTATTCAAAAACCCCAGGGGTCACTACACCTACTATCTTATATCTTTAAACGACCAATTCTATCGGAAATGGCTGTGACGATTTGGATGAAATTTGATATTTAGATAACGTTTTGACTCTTAAGATTACCTAAACAGTTGCCTTCCCTACAAAAAAGCGAGTTAACAAAATACGGACAATTTTGTCACTCGGTATCTCGATAACGGAACTAACGCTATCTCGTAGACAATTCAGGTACCAGAAAGTCTCTTTGATTTTAAACCTGTGGAAATATTAGCACTGCAAGTTTAATTGTAAAATATTTAAAAAGGAAGATAATTAAAAATTTATCATTGGTTTTGTCAGAAGTGATACTTTACAGAAACTTCTTTGAAAATAATACTACTGGTACCAGTTATAAAGTAATCATTGTTTACTTTTTGGCCATAAAAAGTCCTTACTTATAAAACATTTAAAAAGTACCTGGGTGACCGATCTTCGCTCAGCTTCTTTCGATTTCTGTTTAGTATACAAGATTTCGAGTAGAGTTTGATAATAAAGTGCATAATTAAACATTAATACATCTAAAAATTCCTGAAAACCAGCGTATGAGTGCACATACGAAAAAACAGGTTCTGATAAATAGAATCTTGCCTTTTGAAGCGTTTGAACTTTTGCTTTATAAATGTTTATAAGGAAGGTTACTTCTTATGGGAATTGTTTTATTATCATTTTGAAAGGCACATCGGAGTGAATGAATTTAGCACTGATGTTATTGTATAAGTGATTTCTTATAGAACTCTATGAAATATATCAAAAATAAAGAATAAATGTTCTTGATATCTTACTTGGTTTTTGAGATATAGCATGTCAAAAATCAGTTATAGGAATAGTTCCTTGTGCTTTTGGCGACATTTCTTCTGGTCCAGGCCATATTTCAACCTAACAACAACCAAGAGGAAGAAAATAACATTGAAAGTACATTTCCACCATACAGAGTGATTTTTTTTTCTGGTCCAGGCTGTATCTAATCCTAACCTCTTCACTTTTGAGATATAATATCTTGAAAACTAAGCGAGATATTAGAAAAATAAATTGTTTATTTTTGATTTGTCTCGACAAGTTTCATACGAATTCATCATCAAACTTAGCTATGGTGAAATTTATCTTCTGATCCAAGTCGCATTTCAACCAACCATGCCAATTTTGAGATATCTCGAGAACTAAGCGATATATATATATATACATATATATATATATAAATATTGTTTACTTTCAGTTTTTCTTGTTGAGTTACATAAGAATCCATCATCAAGGATTATCGTAGAATCCCCTTAATTACCACAAATCTCGCACTATTAATTAATCCCTGACTAGTATTAAGATTTCTATTTAACATAATAATAGCATTTCTGTTTGAAAGCAATTTATGAGGTGGTCTCGCAAGTGGATCTAGCGATTTAGATGAAATTTCACATGTAGATAACGTTTTGTTTTTCAAGTTTTTAATTTTTGTATTTGGTTTCTCGAAAACGACTCTAACCTCATTACGTAGAAGGTTCAGGTACCAGTAAGCCTACTGATGTTAGTTAAGCTTCTCTTTGGTTAACTGTGCACCTCAAAACACCTAGGAAGCGTTCAAGCCTTTTACTTTAATCAAACTTTACTATAAATCTTGGATATTGAACAGAAATCTAAAGATTCCGAGCGAAGATCAGTCACCCAGGTACTAGGTGGTAATACAGTAACTTCAACAATCTGAGTTAAAAACTATGCATTTAATTTTATACCATACAACAGAAATAAAATTTGTTTGATAACTTATACCACAATGTATACTATAATGCTCTTAATAAACTAACTACCAAGCTTTCAACTATCTATCAATCAATAAAAATTGCGATAAACAAAATATCTTACAACAATGATGCAAATTTGAAACTTATTTTTATATTTTAATATAAATAATTCTTCTCGCTAACAATAATCCTAACAGTTTAGTTGAAAATTTAAAAATTTTAAAGAAATTTAGTCTCAAAAAATTTAGCTAGTGGTATACTAAATGGAGTTTGGTGAGCACAACACAACACAAGCTACCAACTATGAAGCAGCCCTGCGAAGTGAAATCTAATCTAATTTGAATATAAATCTACTTAAATAAAATAAAAATTAACATGTTTCTTTTATTTATTTACTTAAATTTCAATACCGTTATCCTCGATTATGATTCAATAATAATAATTTGACTTCGTAGCACCAAACATAATTTTACACAATAAAAATTGGTGAGGAGTAAAGATGAGACAATAGGTAGGCGGGTGGGTGTTTATGATTTCATAGCTGTCCACAATAAAGGCAGACAAAGGTAACTAGGCCATACAACCTTATCCTTTGATATATGTAGATTAACGGTTCCCAATTTTTTTGGGCCACGGCACCCTAATTGATCATACATTTTTTCGCAGATCCCCATTTTTATAAGCATAAGCTGAAAAAAACCAGTCTCACCTCGGTAAGTCGTCACAAACGGAAGCAGAACCATGACAGCTTTCTCACAGTGTGGTTATCTCTTTTCAACAAACATTTTATTTAATTCTTGGATGGAACCCTTGTGATCCTTCCATGGAACCCATTTAGGAACCACTGATGTAGATTAACAAATTTTACGAATGTGTTACATTTTTTTTTTTTTAAATGTTGTAAAGCACATAAACAAAAAGTGGATAAATAGTATTTAGTATTTCCAAACTATAAAGATAGCGAAGAAAGTATCTAAATACAAGATGAAAATACGTGCTTTGTATCGTGTATCAGTATTTCAAATACTTGTATCTCAAATAAGTCACATCTCTGATATTTTCAATATTTTTCAGCAGTGTACATAGTTAATAAATAAAATCTTACGTTGTAGCCAGCAAAACCTACTACCAGCATAGCTCTTTGTTTACGACAGCTTGCTGAAGAACTACGGCTCGCGTTTTGAAATGTAAATAAACTGATTTCATCAACAAAGAAAACGTTTTCTTAAGGCATGTTCTCGTAATAATACCTATAAAAAAATTGCCAAATGTTCCTTTACCTCAGAACCAGTGGTAACTGGATGTGCTACACGGGTTGAAGCTGTACTGTTTTACAGTGAACATTTTGAGGCCGTTAAAGGTGTAGTAAACAAGTTTGTTAGTGGAGAGGATATGACAGTTTGTCAGTACAAGGAAGCATTTAACAATTCTGGTACTAAAACCATAGCTGTGATAAGCACTCATTTTTCCTACATACCTGCGAGCATTAAGAAGCTTGAAACTCAAGGTTTGGTGATGAATGAATCTATTCACTTTAATGAATTAAATCTGCATTGCCAGAGGTATTCCTGTGTAAACTTAAAGTGAAATTTGAAAATATTTTGAACAATAATCCTGGTTTTGAACCTTTGTGTCAAATTGATAGTTTTTATTAATGGGATGGGTGAAATTTTTCTTGAAACAGTGACAGCTATCACAGCACCCAATTTCAAATACTTCCCAGTTACATCAGTGAATGTGGAATGATCCATATCCACTTATAAAAATATTTTGAAAGATTGAAGAAACAATCTTACTATTGAATATTTGGAACAATACCCAATTGTTTACATTTACAAAAGTAAAAAAATAAATAAATTAAATGTTAATTATCGAATTTATAAATATGTTATTCAACTAGGCCTACTTACTAATTTTGTATGTTGATTTTGAAATAAAAAATCTAACAATTACTATTTTATATTATATTGCATATATTGACACTTTTCATGTATATTTTAAACATTTTTCATTCATATTTCTAGCTTTTTGTGTTGCATATAATCCGGTCTCTAAAAATGACTGTTGTTATTGGGGCTGAAACATAATTTTCACCAGTTACCAGAGTTGGAAAGAGACAAGGCTTTCATTGCAAATGATGTAGGTGTTGGAAGAATGCAGCAGATATATCACAAAAATTTTAATGTTCTTATTTTCTAGGTTGGCTGCCATGGAATATACTGTTATCTTTTTATCTGATAACTGGTGCATAAGGAAATAATTTTAACTCTATTATGATTAAATATTAACAAAACCTGCTAGGTGAGGTGGGTTTCATATGTATGCTGTAAACACATTTTGTTAAATATTTTGAGATTACTGGGGATTGCGATACTTTTCGCCACACTAACCTATTAAATCACACCATGCCATGAATGTTAGGCACACCAGGTTCGTTCATACACATGTCACTTTTTTAAAGATCTGTATGGAAAACATGCTTTATCTGTGGTGAGATACAGGTTTACTTTCCCTATCATTTCCTAACAGCATTTTCATAGTCACATTGGTGACTGTAAAATAAGAATGAGGGAAGAAGGACTTGTGCTATTCACTTGAAATTTGTGACACACATTCCTGTGGTCATACTTTTTGAGAAAAAGTGTACATGAAAGTGAAATGAAAGATACCTTAGATGTGGTGCCTCACGAAAGTTACGAAATAATGCATTTCAGTAATTAAAAAAAAACTGCCATTTGCAGTAAAATTGTTCTTGCCAAAGATGATATGTGCAATCTACAGCAACGAATCTAAAACTAATTCCTCACATCTAGTACTCTTGTAACAAAGTACATGTGTTTTTTCACTGTGGTTCAGGCTGCATTACAACCTAACGACCATGCCAGTATATTGCCGCAAAAAAAAGGTTACTTTAATATATTAATGAAAACTAAATTCTTTGCTGTAACATTTACGTATTTCTTCAATCTGGTGTGGCTGGTCTGTTATCACGTAAATGTGACAGCAATTTACATTCATTACAATAGAATGTAGATACTATCTTTGGCGTGAACAACTTGAATGTAAATGGCGGTCTCTACTGTTTAAGGTGCATCATTTTGTAACTTTGGTGTAAATTTTTGTCAAAATGTATGAGCTGAGGACTGTATGTGACAAATTTCAAACGAATAGTACAATTCCTTCATACCTCATTCTTATTTTACTACTGTCGTCACATTATCTGTATGAAACGATGTACTTCAAGAAGTCTTTCCATTGGGCAGTAGTCATGGGAAATGGTGCAGAAAGATTCAGTATTATGGGTAGCATTTCAATGTCTGGGATGGTACTAGGTGCTAATGGTCTGAAATTTCGTTATACAAATACCTTGCCATTGCATAAGAAAATGTTGGCACTAAAATCAAGTAGCATTTAGTACTCCAGGAATAATTCAACGTGAAAGTTACTGTTCACTAGCAGCAATGTTATGTCCCAGATATAAAACTGGATAATTCACAAGCAAATTCATTTCTTCTCACATAAGCTGTACTTTCACACTGATGATATAATGTTATGAATTAACTGTGGAACTACATGCAGTTTGTAGTTACCGTTAACTTCATTTCAGAACATCATTCTACAGTCTGTATACACATCAGTGATCAACATTTGTTCCCGTATATGCCCTAGACAGAAAATAACAGGAGCTTAAATGTCATATATCAAAAAGTATACATTACAAGCATCATACTCCAGAATTTCTCCAAGAGGTAAAAATATCATTGGCT